>JAUESE010000060.1:11995624-12005906 GCA_032274725.1 Malacoctenus triangulatus
GACTGGACAGACTGAACGCCGCTTTGGCGTAATGCTGCCCCCTACAGTCTGAGGAAGGATCTGCATTAAGGAGTGTCTAGTTTCTAGCCGTTTTAAAGGTTAAAGTTAAGGAAGAAGGTTAAGGATGAAGGAAGAGAATTGGAATTGGGCCTTAAACCTGAATTGTCGCTCTCTGACTTCTTGATTAATTTAATTTAGAGAATTTCAATCAAAGATTCACATTTGTGACTCGCAGTGTTGAGAACAAGCAGTTATGAAGCGCGAGTGAGTTTTGTGAGTTTTGCCTCTTCGTCGTTCCAGGTCTCCACTCCCCCATGAGCGGCATCGGTGGCGGTGGAGGAGGCGGCGGCGGCGGCACCACGACCTTCTCCAGCAGCTCCCTGAACGCGCTTCAAGCCATCAGTGAAGGAGTGGGCAGCTCGCTGCCCTCCACCCTCACGTCTCCGTCGCCGGCCCACAAGCCGGACAGCTCCCCCAGCATCCACTCCTCCTCCTCCTCCTCCGCCTCCTCCTCGCAGCCCAGCCAGCCGCCCAAGCCCATCCCGGACGGCTCCAAGAGCCCCGCGGGGGGCTTGGGCCCCGGCCCCGGCCCCGGCCCGGGCGACCACCACCACCCCATGCACCACCACCACCACCACCAGCATCCTCAGGCGGAGAGCTCTGCGGACCGACCGGACAGCCAAGCCCCCGCGGCCCCGAAGGAGTCCGGAGACGGGGGGAACGAGGCGGGGGTGGCCAGCTCGGACCCCCCGCGACGGGTGCCGGAGAGCAAGGGGCACAAGAAGCTGCTGCAGCTACTGACGTCCCCCACCGAGGAGCTGGGGATCAGTGGCAGCGGGCCAAGCGGACCTCCCGTCCCCCCCCCATCGACCAGCAGCAACACTCCCGTGGGCTCAGACGGCAAGGACGCCAGCGGAGGCATGACGAGCCCCTCGTCCACCGGGGTCTCCTCCTCTTCCTCTTCGGCCGGCGCCAGTTCCAGCCAGGCGCCGGGGCCGGGGGGCGTGTCGGCGTCGATGTCGTCGGCCCACTACACGGGCTCGCTGCAGGAGAAGCACAAGATCCTCCACAAGCTCCTCCAGAACGGCAACACTCCGGACGAGGTGGCGAAGATCACGGCCGAGGCCACGGGGAAGGTCTCGCTGGGGGGCCAGGAGGGCGGGGAGGTGGGCCCCGGAGGGCCGGGGGCCGGCTCGGCCGCGGGGATGATCGCGGACCCCAAGCAGGAGCAGCACAGTCCCAAGAAGGAGAAGACCCACGCGCTGCTCCACTACCTCCTCAACAAGGACGACTCCAAAGAGCCAGTGGACGTCAAGCCCAAGCTGGAAGAGCTGGAGGGGAAGGGACCCCCGGGGGCCGCTGGCGGCCCCCCACGGAGCGGCCCCGGGTCGGGGCCCTGCCCCGTGCCAGAACATCCCGAGAGCAAGATCAAATCAGAGCCGCCCGATGATGTGAGTTTGTTGTCATCAACCGAAATGATTAATAACTGGAACTGGAACATGAAAGGCTGCGCTGTCGCTTCTTTGAACTCTTGTGCACATCTGTGTGTATGTCTGAGACCAGCACATGCACACAGATGTGCACAAGAGTTCAAAGGCAGAGGCAGGAAAAGGAAAACTTTGTGTTAGAACCAATGAAGAAACTCATGGTACTGTTAACTCTTTGCATCAGACACAAGTGTTGGTCTCAACTTGACACTTGATGATCATTATAAACATTTTGTCGATGCTGAGCGTTTGTCGTCTTGTTTGTCGTGTGCAGCTGCACAACCTGGAGTCCATCCTGGGAGATCTGAGGGGCTCCAGCTCTGACTTTTACCCGGATCAGGGGGGAGGCGGCGGTCCCAACGACGCAGGAAACAAACCGCAGGGTTGCCTCGACGACGGGCTGCAGGGTGAGTGGCTCAGAAATCACAGGTGACGGTTTACAAACAGGTTTTACGACACGCGTCGTTCCTCTTTGTTCGCTTTTATTGAACAAATTGTCACCTTTTGTCAAAGTGTCACCCTTTTTATTTTTGTGGTGACACTTTTGTCTGGCAAGAAAATACTACCTGAGATCCAAAACCTTGAAATATTTGACGATTTTAATCACACAACAACTCCAAACTCTCACATATGGATTCAAATGCAACAACCTTTTTAAAACTGCATTGCTGCTGTATTCTGTGTTATAAAAAATACATATAAACCTCCACTCTCTGAATAAATGATGGTTGATGAGACCACATTGGGAATGCTGACGAGGTGAGTGAGGTCAGATGTGTAAAACAACATTGTTGATTATTGTTCCAACTCAGTAAATTCAGTTTTATTCGGTTTAACTGTTTTTTTTCACCATTAAATTGAATTGTGATTATTTCCTTTGTTGCTGTTTTTTAAGTCTTTTAGAAACAACTGTTCTTAACAGTTATCATATAATCAATTTATTCTAATAAATTCCTTTTTAATAGCAGAACAAAAGGCACTCCGCCACGATTAAATCGATTTAAATGGAGCACGCGCGGCACAAACACTCACTCTTGGGTCCTGTCGTGCGCAGGGAGTCCAGGAATGGGTCCAGGTCCTCGGGGGCCCTTCCAGAGGGCCGTGTCCATGGACGGGAAGCCTCCTGCTGGGCCCGGAGGAGCCGGGAGACGCCCCATGCTTATCAAGCAGGAGAACATGATGGGCAGCCCGGACGGCTACCCGGGAAACATGGGTGTGTGTTCAGGAAGCACCACCGCTTTGTTTGTGTGTTTTTTCCCATCACAACTCTTCCTCACCTCTGTCCAGTTGTCCTCCACCTCATTTTATACATGATAGTCATTTAATACCAATAAAAGAAGATGATAAAAATGAAGTAACGATTGTTATGGAGCAGAACGGGGCCTTTCTTCTCTGCATAACTCGCCTAACAACACCTCTGAACTTCCTGTGTTCTCAGGACCAATGAACAGAGGCATGGTCCCCCAGAGGTCCCCCATGGGGGGCTCGGGGGACTGGGGCATGCCCCGCTCCAGCACCAGCCCCGTGGGCTCGGCGGGACACCCGTCCATGATGCGCCCGGGAATGGACTACGCCAACAGCAAGGGGATGATGTCGGGGCCCATGGTCAGCCGCTCCAACAGCGTGCCGGGCACCCGGTCGATGCTGCAGCAGCAGCTGATGGACATGGGTACGTTTCCCTTCCAGCTGGAGGAAACAGTCAAACACTGATGTGTTGAAAGTGTTGGAGGAGCAGGGACGCGAGTTCACAGTCCTGTCCTGTCGTCTTTCTGCTGGCGTAGGGGGCTCTGCTGACATGGGGATGGGCATGAGTCCGTTCAGCCAGCAGGGCCAATCCAACCAGTCGCCCTCCTGGCCGGACACCATGATGGGCATGGAGGGAAACAGGTCAGTCACCTGGCCGCCTCTGCTCTTCTTTTGTGGTTCCTCTTACCTGAATACGGTTCACCCTGATGTTTTTGTTAAACGTTGTCTCCCAGACGCCAGTTCGGTAACACCCTGGACGACCTCCTGGTGCCTCCCACCACCAGTGAAGGTCAGAGCGACGAGCGGGCGCTCCTGGACCAGCTGGACTCCCTGCTGAACAACACCGACGGCATCGCGCTGGAGGAGATCGACCGAGCTCTGGGCATCCCAGACCTCGTCAGCCAGGTGGGAAAACAAGGCGTATAAACGGCTCGTCCCCTGACTTTGAGATCTCTCTCTAAGTGATCCGAAAGGAGAACCGATCAGCCGGCGTATCATGACTTACAAGCGAGCGTTACATTCATCTTTGCGTTCAATATTTCAGTCATGACTCACCGTGTTCAGGCTGTTCTCTCGCTGAACGGAGATAGATGAGCCCGGAGGGAACCGTCTGTGCTGCTTAGAAAAAGACAATTACAGAACCAACCAGTCGGAAATTAATCAATTAGACAAAGAAGTCTGACAAACTTCTCTTTTTGTCCCCCCCCCCCCCTTGTCCCGTTTGCTCCAGACGCAGGGAGGGGAGCAGCAGCTCGAGCCGTTTCCAGGCCAGGACCCCTCCATGGTGCTGGAGCAGAAGCCCCTCTACGGGCAGGGCTACCCGGGCCCCCCCGCCATGCCCATGCAGTCCGGCTACGGGGGGAACCCCATGCAGGGGCAGGCGCAGCAAGGGGGCTTCGGGCCGATGCTCTCGCAGATGGGCCAGGGCGGTGGCTTCCCGGGCATGGGGGGCATGGGGGGCATGGGGCATCCGCGGGCAAACATGATGAGGCCCCGCATGATGAGTGCCAACAAGCCAATGAGGCTCCAGCTGCAGCAGAGGCTGCAGGGACAACAGGCGAGTGCAAAATCAGCATTAGTTTTCAAACTAACTACATTTTGGACCATTTCTTTTACTCCTCTCTACATTAAAAACTTGTGTTTTCCTACAAAATACTGCAATATTTGATGGGAGAAAAGTATGTGCATGAAAATTCAGGCACTGCAGCAGCGATTCAAATATTAATCCAACTCGAGTTCAGCATTAAACTGCAGCTGCAGCTTAACTGATGCCACAGTTCATTTAAGAAGATTTTCCTTGTAACACGCACGATCCCGTGGATCTGCGTCGTTCCTGTCCTCACGTTCGACGTTCTCCTCCTCGCAGTTCATGAATCAGACGCGGCAGGGCATGGCCATGAAGATGGAGAACCCGGGAGGCAACCCTGGCATGAGGCCCGGCATGCAGCCTGGCATGGGAGGACAGGTGAGCCCACAGAAGCTCCCTCGCTCCGGCACGGGAGTAAATCACCGCGCTCGCTGATTTATGGACGCGTTCACACCTGCGGTGCCGTCAGCTGATCTGCACCGAGGATGGAAAAAAAAAACACCCCACTAAATTCACATTTTGGTCCGGTCTGCTGAGATATTAATGAAATCTATAAATGATCTTTAACGGGTTTTTATGTGGTTGAAGGAATATTAATAATAGATTTTAAAAGATACGTAAAAGATGCTTTTTATGTGGGATTATTGCAGCGATTATTTTATCAGCTTGGAGCGCAAAATCACTCAAGAAAAGAGAGTAAAAGTAAAAGTACTCAGAGTAAATAATTGTCTACGTCTGATGTTGTTTGGAAACTCATATGAGACACGCAAAAACAGCAGTTTCATGAAACTGTATTAACAAGTGACATTTGTATCAAACCAAACGTGACGAGTGCAAAAAGTCGATCAGATTTTGTTGTTTTCTGACTTGAACAAAGATGGCGTCCCGCTGTCTGCTGTTCTTATGCACCAAATCGTGTCTGAATCAAGATATGAAGCGACCTACAGAGATGAACAGTGTGTGAAAGACATAAAAAAATGAGGCATTAATTGCAGAGCTAATGCACTACAGCTCAGACCCACTAGAACTCAACTAAGTGCACGCGAGCGTCGTGTCCCGGTGGGAAGGAGACGGTTCGCGGCGCTCGCGAGAAGAGTTCAGAAAGTTCAAGTGTGAGTGGTTTGCTAAACCTTTTCCTGTCCCCCGAGTGGGGCTCCGCTCTGTACTAAATCACCCTGTGAGTGTTTGGTTTGTAAGTCTTAACTAATACCGCCGACAAGGTCGAGCTATTAATAGAGCAACTTTGTGCTGGCTGATGGGAAAAAAAAAAAAAAAAATACCCCTGGTTGTTTTTCATCCCCTCCTAAAGAACACTTGTGTTTTTAGGCTGTTTTAGTCTCGACCTGTAATAATACAGTTCTCAAAAACAATGATGAAGTGTTGCCCAGATTTGGTAACATAATTAACAGGATGATACCACAAGTAATTGCTTCTTTCTTGTGCAAGCGCTGCTTCTTTTCTGGCTGTATCTTAGTTTTATCAACCATTTTGTGGAGTTTTAAATGCTGCAGTCGGAGCGCGTCGCTCTCTCTCCAGCTCCCTGACGGCGTGTGTTTGCATTCTGCAGCCGGGCTTCCTGAACGCTCAGATGATGGCTCAGCGCAGCCGGGAGATGGTCACCATGCAAATGAGGCGGCAGCGCATGATGATGCTGATGCAGCAGCAGCAGCAGCAGCAGCAGGCGGCGGCGGCGGCAGCGGCGGCGGCGGCGGCTGCGGGCGGCTTCAGCCCGCCCCCCAACGTCACGGCTCCCAGCGGCATGGACAACCCCATGGGGGGGCCAAACATGGGTCAGCCGGGCCCCCAGCAGTTCGGCTACGGCGGGAGTTACGGTGAGCGGCGTCCACACTCCCCGACGGTTCGCTGCTGCTCTCTGGTGGCGAGTTGGGGCACTGCACGCTGCCTGGTTTCATATCTGTCAGGAAGATTTAGGTGGAAAATGATTGGTCGGATGGCGGGCTGTGTAGAGCTCCCTTGTCTCTGAACAGATATTGTTATTTAAGTGAGAGCGACTCACTCTGAGGCTACAGGGCATCATCGTTTTTATTTACTGCGTCTGCTGTCTGGTTTTTTTTTCGGAGGAGTGAGGAGACGACTAAAGCCTGAGATTTCCTTCCACAGGGATGGGCCAGCAGGGAGACCCTTCTTTCGGACCGTCGGGCGGCAGCCCCCCGAACATGATGCCCGGCCGCATGGGGCCCCAGAACCCTATGATGCAGCAGCATCCGCAGGGCGGGCCCATGTACCAGGGCGCCGACATGAAAGGCTGGACGCAGGGCGGCATGGCGCGCAACAGGTACCACGCGTTCATCGCCCCACTAATGGCTGTCGGGGGGGGGGTGGGAGGGTGTAGTTTAACCCTTCTCACCCCACCCTGTCTCCGCTCTCCACCAGCTCGTACCCCCAGCAGCAGTTCGGGCAGCAGGGGCCTCCGGGGCAGCAGCAGTTCGGGCAGCAGGGTAACCCGGGGCAGTACGGGGGCATGATGATGAACGGAGGCATGCCGGCCGGCGGGGGAGGCGGCCACATGGGCCAGATGGGGGGCCAGATGGGCATGAACCCGATGGTGATGGGACGCATGCCCATGGGACCCGATCAGGTACGAACGGGGGGGGTCTCGGAGGAGCAGGTCCAGGTTTGCTGTCCTTTCAGAAGAGATTTAAGGAAGCTGCTGTGGCGTAACCGTGACACCTGCTTCATATTTGAGCACACAAGTGATTATTTTTTGTCTTTTAAGTTGATGCTTTAAAGGCAGGAAGTAGTACAAGTGTAGGAATGTAGACAAGTAAGGAAATTCAAAGTGGCAAAGGGGGTCCGCAGTGTTTAATAAGGGGGCATATTGAGCATATTGAGCAATTCCTAAAAATATAGAAGCATTCCTGTTACTTTTATAGGATTCATCTGAAAATAATGAACATAAGGAAAATTTTTAATGTCTTTCGGGACAAGCTGCTGTTGGTATTCGAAAAATCTACTAAAAAATGCTGATTCCAGCTCTTAATTTAATGAATTTTCCTTTTAATTTCTAATTCAATTGTTCTTCTTCTTTCCTTTTTTTGGTCTCTTGGATGAAGCAGAAGTACTGCTGAACATGGTGGCCGAAGCGTTTGTCTCACTGTGATCTCCACTCAGAGATGAAACACGGCTGCTGCGGCGCGGGACTCTGTGTGTATGTGTGTGTGTGCGCGCGTGCGTGTGTGTGCGTGTGCGTGTGCAGTGCCACACTCCCGCCAGATGAGGGAGCGACCTTCATCTTCGGAACTCATGGCCAGTTGAAGAGAAACAGCCCGACTGTCGTTTTTTGAGAGGAAAAAAAACACAGCGTTCATGAAAAAAATCAGAAGCACTGTGACTCGGACACACACACTCTGCGGTTCCTCTCATTAACTGTAGATTGATCCCCCCTCTCTTCATCGAGCGGTGTGTGTGTGTGTGTGTGTGTGCCTCACACCACTCGCAGGACCAAGCAGTGCAGGTGGACAGACGTCTCGAGTCGACCGCGTGGACGACCCGTGTCGGAGGGCGTCCTCTCCTTTTTTGTCGAATGTACCACGAAGCCGCGGTCGGACGTGAACGCGGCGTGACTCCTCCCCCCCTTCGTAGGATCGTTTTTCTCCGCCATCGCTCTCTCCCTCTCTGCTGCTCCCGGAGGATCTGTGGAAACCTCCATGACGAGCCATCAGATTGTGACAACACTCACATGAATGTCATTAAGCAGTAGCACATTCTTCTGTTTGTTTTTTGTTTTTTAACTACGTCTCGTTTACGTTGCCCTCCAGGACGCCGACGCCGCCTCCGGGCTTAAAGTACGACTGAATTACTTTGTTGGCTGATTGCACTTTAAGGAAAAGCCAACGTCAAAAAGGATTGTGGCAATATAGAGGCCTTTACCCAAGAGTCGATGCATAGCAGCAGACATTTGCCCTTTTATTTTTGTGTGTGTGCGTGTGTTCTCCAAGTTTTTTCTTTACGAGAAAAAAAAGGAGGCTGCTGATTGGAGGAGGGTAGACCCGATGACCTTTGCCCTCAAGTGGGAACCAGTAGAAAGGCAGTAAGCACAGATTTTATCCGACGCTCTCGTCCGCGACTAAAGAAACGAACCGTTTTTAACTCAATCAGTCTTCTAATAATTGTAAAAACAAAAAAAGACAAAAAAACTTCTCTAATCTTTCTACAGATTCACGAGGTGGTGATTTTATCTTTATGGTTTGTTTGTTTGTTGTTTTTTTTAACACCAAATGATGCAGATATTTTGCACCAGTTTACAGCGATTGCAGAGGTTAAAAAGAATAAAACTGAATTTTAAAAATAAGAAAATCGATGGGCGGTCTTGATGTAATGATGTCGAGCTCGTGTCGCGCCGTCGGAGGAGGTGTCAGGTTTCAGTGTAGGCGTGCGGATCTCCAGCAATAATCCTTCCTCCTGGTTTTCCTCTGAGGACGAAGCTGAAGCATCGTTTACTCGACGCGACGGTACTGCAGTATTAGACATGATGTCTCGTTTGGAGCTTTTTTCCTTTGGTTTCTCCTTCTCGTCTGTGAATATGAATTGTAAATACGCTTCAAATGTACGATATATAAATATATATATGCTTTTGTAGGTCACATACTGTTTTTGCACAGATTGTAAGGCTTGATATTTAAAAGTGTAATTTTCTTATTCTGTCATAGGTCAGCTTTTATTTTCAATACTTTAACCATGAGTTGGAAAGGAAGGGCCTCTCTTTTTGTAAGCAGTACGTGTAGATTTCCTTTCATACTGCCTCTTTCCTTCGGTCAGAAAGCACTTTTTTTATTTGTGATCTTCAAATTATAAAATTCTCTTTATTTTCCGAAGTCTTAGCTACGGAGGTGCTAGTGGGTGGTTCTCTCTCTCTCTCTCTTTCCCTCTCTCTTTTTTTTAATAAATTATTTTACTTTTGACAAAAAAGAGAAAAAAAACAAAAAAAATAGACAACATTACTCAAAACATGCCTATACAAAAAGAGTTGACACATGATTGTGTTTGGCTTTTAGGGGCCCAGATGTCTTACCAGTATGTGGCTATTTTCTGACCTCATGCTTCCATGTTACGACTCCACCTTCAAAGTTTGTTGGGATTTTTTTGTTTTCGTGCTCTGAATTTCGCTCGTTCTTGGTCGTTCAGTCCTGGAAAAAAAATCTTTTAGAAGTCGGTCCTGTCGTGTATTCGTCCGCGAGTCTTGTTCGTTTTTTTTTTTTTGCAGACGTTTACTCCCGATGGAAGCAACACAAGAAGGAGTTGAAACCTTCCCCCCCTGCCCTACATCCCCCCTCCTTTGAAAGGTGACTTTTTATTTCCTGTAACATTTTTTTTTATCTCATTTCCGTTGTGTTTCCTGTGAAGCTTTTTGTTGAAAACTACCTTCGAAAAACGCTCAATCCAAAGATTTTTGTTGGTCATTCTGCGGTGCGTAGAGACAGTTCCTGACGTAGATCGTGCGAGTACTTCATGTGTGCTTTTACTGTTGCACATAACCTATAATATACATCCAGCTGCGTATGTTTAATTGCATATATTATACCCCCCATCCGTATGAACTAGTGTAGAGAAGAGTCTGCTTCTGCTGAGGTGGTTTGACTTTCTGTTCGTGATGGTTTCTTCCTTTCTGTAGACCTTATGGCCAGTTGAATTGTGGTGCTGCAAACGGTTCTTTCCACCAGAATGTTTTTTTAAAGCTGAAAAAGGAGGTTTTAACCATGACTGATGTCATCGCCGTCTCTGAGTAATAGCCTGGCGTGTTTGTTTTTGTTTTTGTTTTACTTTCTCATCTTATTTTATTTCCGATTCTCGCCGAATGATATAAAGAGACTAATCTACAAATACTCAAGAAAAACAAACAAGTCTGTGTTTTGCTTTAAACGACATAAACTCCTCTCTCTCTCTCTCTCTCTCTCTCTCTCTCTCTCTCTCTCTCTCTCTCTCTCTCTCTCTCTCTCTCAGT
>JAUESE010000060.1:12091601-12107044 GCA_032274725.1 Malacoctenus triangulatus
ACACACACACACACACACACACACGAACCCAGGCTGTGTAAAGACTGCCTGAACACGTTTTTGTGAGTCTGCCTCCCATCACCCATCACCACCGCCGTCTTATTTGTTCAGTGTTACTACCCATCAGCTTTGATTTGAGTGGTGTTGCAGCGATGAATCATCCTTCTTCTCTGCCTAATGGAGCCCAGTTTCTACTCGAAAAAATAAAGACTTTCTGTTGTGTAGATAAAACAAAGCTTTCTTTTCACACAAGACAAAAAAAACAACTTGAGGGAGTTTTTTTTGTTTTGTTTTTTTTCGCTGTCCCAGTCCTCCTTTCGAATCCTCCTCCACATGGAAAGATGTAATCCTCGATGTAGGACATGAAAACACGTGCTCACAGACTCGATTTGGTGTTACACAGATTTAGCAAAATGCCCCCTTGACAGAAAGAAACAGTTAAAAAAGCAACCAGAGATGGCTCAGTGCATTTTTTAAGCCTTCTTCCTTTTTGACGATCTGAAGCCCAAATCTTCATTGAACCATCTAGAACTGTTAGCAGGTGCTCAAACCTCCGGTAAATGATGTGAAGATGTCACTCCGTCTCTTCTCCTCCCATCATTAGATGGATGACGTCGTCTCCCCCTCAGAGTGAGTCAGTATAAACTTGATCGTCTGGTCATTTAGTTTGAATATAGTTATGTTCAGATTATATTTTTGCATCCGTAGTTCTGTTGCAAGTTGCTGGAAAGAAACCTCAAAGAAAAAGGACATCTAAAGTCGGGAGGCTTCAACGAGCTGCGACACGTGACTCTTATTAGCAAATCTGGAAAAAAAAGTCTTTTAAGATGAATAAATACAACAAAAAAAGTATAATGATTGCAAACTCAATTAAAATTTCTTGGAATAAGACATAAATGTTTCAAAATAAGCTGAAAATACTCCGTGTTTAGGTGATTTAATTTGATTTTGATTGTGTTTTGACTTTGAATAAGAAATCCACTCGGCTGGATTTAAATATTTTGGCCGTGTCGGCTGCAGTCGTGAGTCATCACAGGAGAATCTTTCCACATCCTTTCAGCCTGCAGCTCTTAATCGAGGAAACTGAGGAGGACGGGGACATCGAGTCCTGTGAACTCTTCCCTTCATTACTGCCGTTCCCGAACAACACCGAGTCAGGGGACCTCCGTCGATGCCGCGTACTCCAAACTGTCCCAACTCGAAAGGCTTCCTCCAACTTTTTTTCCGTCACATTTCCCGCGTTCGCGCCCCCAAAGAGCCGAACGGACCTGGTGGAGTTTCCATTTCGGAAAAGGGAAACGACAGAAATATCTGCATCTCTGCTGAGCATGTGTGAGAGGATCCATGAACTGAATCACACGAGCAGGCTGGCCCTGTCCTTCTCCCCTCTTTTAATTTGAACCATCCCACAAACATTCTTCCTCCTCCTCCTCTTCTTCTTCTCCTCCGTTTTGACTTCCGCTGCTGTTTTTTATGTTTCCGTGGCCGTCGACGTCGTTCTCGTATTCACTGGAGTCTCCTGGCATTAGCGGCTGTTGACAGCCCGGCTAATGGAGGACTTGATGATTTGTAGGTCTGCACCGAGGAGCCCGGCCATGTGCCGAACACTGAAATTTAACGCGTTGCCTAGCAACAGCAGAGCGAGCAGGGGCAGCTCCCGCCTCACGGAGAGACGGGGGGGGTGGGCTCTCGGAGAGGGCGCCTCACCTTTTATTTGTAGCATTAGGGAGAAGCCACAGAGAAGGTGGTGGCAGGACGTACCGGGGGAGGGGGGATGGTGGTGGTGGGGGGGTTTAGAGACCCCACGCTGGCACGCCGACACGAGTGGGGCCGCCGGAAGCAACATGGTGTCTGAACTGGAGCTCTGCAGCCTTTATTTCACTTCTGTGCGAAGCGTCCTGCAAACGTTTGGTCCAACAGCTCGCGCTTCAGTTCCTCTCCTGCTCGCTTTTTTAAATGCAGAAAAGATTTCTTTGTTGGCTGTATTGTACATATCTTTTATCTGGAAAACCGTTTATTAGAAAGAAAAAACCCTAAACGAATGTTACGGAAGCAAAATGCTCGTGTGAAGTCGCCTCTAATGGCTTAAATTATTGACTGGATTCTGTATTTGTTATTGCCACATGATACTTTTCTTTACATCTCTTATTTAAATAAATATGTCAGAAGTTATCCGACCGTCCAGCGTCTTTCTTTTATCTTCTTGTGCTGAAATTGATTTGATATAAACCCCTTGATTTATGCCTTCTTATCAGTTTTATTTCCTGTCATAAATCGAGCTGAAGGGGCTTTAAAATGTGTCCAGACCCCCGACTCGACGAGGAACCTCGCTTCGACACGACGACTTGAGGAAGCCTTGAAACGAAACTCCACAAGGTGTGTATATCAGGAACTGACCGCAGACAGTAAATTACAGGCATTTATTTCTGCAAGATAATGAAAAAGACTCCTTCTTTTACTTCATACATGTAGAATTATTATATATAATATAATGTAATAGTCAGCATACAGTGCAGTGACTCCTGCAGCAGAGGACCTGGTTTTAATCCTGGTTGCACCAAGAAGATAAACGGTGTAAAAAACAGCAAATGTAAGTTGTATTGATTTAATGTGATGCCCTTTGTGAATAGGCTGAGCTGCACCATTTTTTTCACAGTTTCCTGCTTCACTGTCTTTTAAGCAGATTATTCCAAAAGTTTTACATTGATCGATGAAGGAAGGGAAGGATAGCTGAGGGTTGGTATCAGGAACAAGTGATTGAAATTTGGCTTAGTGCCGGTGATAAAATAGGACAAAAAAACTCTTATTCTGTGGCACTTTAAAAGCGTGTGTGGCCCTTTAAGAGAGTCCTGTGTGCAAGAGGTCAAAGCAGGAGAGGTGAACAGCGTCTTGGCAGCGACTGCTTTGAGTTTTATAAGTGATAACAAATTAGAACAAGAGGTTATTTGGGTAGTTTTATCACTTTCAAGGCTTCTTGCTTGAACCTTAAAGTGATAACTTGGCAGCACGCTGTGTGTTATGTCTAGAGGATGAATGTTGTGCACCCTAATAACTGGTCAAGGGCACAGTAGCTGCTTAGAAATACCAAGACACAGATCTGAGGAAAAGGTCTCAGGTTTTCGTCGCCGTCTGAACTGAACACACAAAAATTTCTGGACTGAATCTCTGTTTTTTTTAGTCCGAGATCTCTGCGGCCCACAATTACGTTGTGACGGCAGCTTCACAGTGTGGTGTCAAAACAAGCCTGCGGATGTGATACCACTGAAGCATGAACAAGGCCTTAAGGGAGGGACCCTTCCCCCAACACACACTCACACACACACACTCACACAGCGACACACACGTCCAGTGCAACATGCATGCATTATATTACAGACATGATTTTTTCTGAAACTGTGTCACTGTACATCGTCTCGTATCTGAAGGGGTTAAAGAAAAGCAAAACTATAAATGGACAAAAAAAACACTAAAATGATTTGTTGTTTGATTAGCAGCTCTTGTGTTTTTTTGGCAACCCACAAACTGGCATTAAATATTTATAATTCCTTTATTAAACTCATAAATAAAATTCTCCATACGACTGCGAGCATTTTCTGTTTGGATTTAATAAAGTTTTAACCCCAAATTACTCAACTGCATGTGTGTTGCAGCAATACGATGATATTCTATGTATGTCACACACTTGAATTGTGTCAAATACAATTGAAGGCACTTAGATTTCCTGTAAAACTAATAAATTTGAAAGAAAAATCTGGATCTCTTTTTTCTGATTGCAAAAAATGTGTCGAAACTCAGTGTGAAAGCTAGCTGAGAGAAAGATAAACATAATATGATGCAGAGAAGCTATAAGTTTAGGCTTTACCTGCGATTATTCTCTCACAGTGATGGTTTGCACTTCAAGATGCCTGTTTAGCATCAATATTTTGCGGCATTTATAGATTTGAAAGAGTTTTTATACTTGTTATCGAGCTAATTCTAGTTAGCAGCATCAGTTTGCTAATGCTGCTCACTTGGTTGACAGTCAAATCATGAAACTCTTAGCAATATTGTAGTTTTAGTGAATACTACGAACTTCAATTTTGGACTACAAGCCCCAGATTATTCACCATTTGCCCAAACTTAGATATTTTCTCATTAGATCGAAATTTATAAAATCCAGTTTAGTGCTTAAACAGTTTTTTTTTGTCCATAACATGTTTGGAAAATTGAGAGAAAATAGATTTTATTTGGCGAAAACATGTCGGGGTCGTCCCTTTCCTGACCAAGCTGCTTCCACAATGAGCTATTTCTTCCTTTTCCTTTTTTTATCTTATGTAAGCACACATCCTCCCTGACCTCCAGCATCACACTTGCTTAGTCTCTCTCCCCCGGCTGATGTTGGCCCTTATCGGCCTCTCGCTGGTTACGTCCTGCCGATGATCCTCCGAGATGAAGTGGCCGAATGTTTGCCATTCCTGAACTTATCTTATCCTCCGCCTTCATGCGGCAGCAGACGCGGCGGCGGTGGGAACGCGCTCGGCCCCGGCAGCCTCGGATAAATTTCATCTCTGGGCTGCTCCAGCATTGATTTTTTTTTGTCCCCGCTCGGTCGGGCGGTTTGATCGTCCTCTCGGATAAACGGGGAATTCCGGCCCGTCTGAGACGACTCTCCTTCATCTTATCTGTTTCTTCCTACAGTTACAGTTCCTCCGTCTCTTTCATCCGTCTTTAATAAAAAAAAGAAACTGGCCCGTGTACGTCGCATGTCCCCGCAAATCACATAACCCTCCGACAAAGGCCGCGCCGCGCCTGTCATCGGCGGCGCGTTGCTGCGAGGCACGATTATACCTCCCATCACAGAGGATGTGGAACATGTGCTGCCGCGGACAAAAAACTGCACCTTTGCAGTTCAGGCTATTTAGCTTTCTGCTGGTTTTGCTGAAGATTATGATGGGAAAAAAAAAGAGAAATACGAGCACGGATGGAGTCACATGTCTGCTCGGGAAGAACTGTGACACGACTGTGAAGGTTCGAGATGAAGTTAAACTCAGACATAAAAATAGGAATATTTTGTTTGTATGAAGACTGAAAAACAGACTCCTCAAGCCTCTTTCACACTAATTTATTATATTCCACCTTTTTGAGGGTCCTGTAGTCTGTGTGAAAGGAGCCGAGGCGTGATGGGGGGATGGCTTCATCCTCCCTCTGCGACCGCTCAATAGAGGCGGCGTCCTGTGTGAAAAGATGAGATGCGACGGCGAGAGAGGACAGTGAATTCTAGCTGATGTGCTCTTATGTGTGACTCTTATTTCTTTGTGAGGTTCTGGAGATGCAAGCTGTTATGATAGATGAAGAAATCAACATTAATGTCAAGGATTGCTTGTTCAAAAAAACAAAACAAAACTTACCAACATCTACAAGTTGCTGTGAAATAAAATACCTTGTTTCTAACATCATTTCATCCTTCAAACAAGCTGATCTCATTTGAAATGTTCTAAAACTCAATAAATTTGTTCAAAACATCTTTTATCTTTTGTAGTTTTAAGAGAATCCTGATTTTCTTTTTTTCACCTTTTTGTTAGAAAAGACACTTTTGATGGTTTACTGATAAAATACAAACCAAAAATAGCCAACAACCCACTTGTCAACGACAGGGTTTGGAAAGTGGTTCCCGGATTGGAAATTGATTCGTACAGGCCAACAGAGACACACGCGGCTCTGACATGTTTGATGTAAACTAATAAACAGGTTGACAGGAAGTGATCTGTACAGTCTAGACGTCCGTCCGCTGCTCGGTGGACGGATTGGAGCCCGCAGCGCCGACGGTGAGGCCGCTGAGGACCGGGATCAGAAACCAGAGGGGGGGGGATTGAGTCAAGGAGGGCCCGCCATCTGAAACCCTCTCGGGGGGGGGGGGGGGTCGCTGCGCCGCAGGTCTCATTACCACATAAGCACAGCATCTATCAGACATGGCACACGCACGCATGATGCAAGCTCGCACACATCCACGCGATCACGCCGTCAGACGCTCCTCTCGCTGTCGAGAGGAGGCGAGCGAGGCGAGGCGAGGCGAGGTGACGCCGCCTGGTTACTGATGAGCCGATCTGCAGACTGACATGTAGGTTACTCTCCCTCAGACGCGCGGAGCTCCGACCACAGCTGCTCCGGCCGCGTCACAGCTCCGTCTCGGGATGGGAAATGGGATTGTGTGTGGAGAGGCTCAGCTGGGAGAGGAGGAGCGGAGCCAGTGTCCTACATGGGCATCTGCCTCCCTGCAGCGCCGGCCGACAGACGTCAACGCCGCCTTTCCAGCCCGCGTGGTCACACTTCAAAACGCAACTTATTACATGTCAGGAATTTGATGTGGACACTGAACAAATCAGCAGTGTTTGACCTCTGAAGGTTGGCACAGTGTGCGAGCAACATATCACTGATATAAGTTTTTACCTTGATCACAGTCACAACACTTTATAAATGAACACAGTTAAACTTTCAATGATTTTGGAGCTTTGCTCAACCAAATGATTGAGATCCACTCTTGTAAAAATCGACTGCGCACTGTAAAACTTGCACAAAGCTGACAACACTTTGTCTTGTTTTGCATGAGAAAGATTCAGAGACGACAGGTTTGATACATTTCCTTCAAGGAAATGCTCAACTGTTCGATTTTGAATTAACTTTTGATTAACCCTCTTTTAAAATCTTAAATTTTGTAACAATATTGTGACTATTACAAGTATTACTGCTTTTTCACATTGTCAAACATTGAATTGTGAGCTTTTAACTCTTTCTGAATGATCCATCTTTATTTTTTACCTTCTGTTTGAAGCATTTCAAGTTACATTAAAAGCATCAGCATTCCTACTAGAAATACAGTTTTTCTATTGGTTTATCTTTTGTCTTTTTAAACGAACAAACAAAAGGCAGACCGGCAGCCTCCAGCATTCAAGGGAGTCAAATCTGAGCCGAGTTTCTCTGATTGTACCCGACTCATTGAAGTGAAGTTTTCCTTCAATCAATCCGCCCCCCACCCCACCCCAACCCACCCCACCCCCCCCCCCCCTGCCGCCTGATTTCCTTCAGTCCGGACGGAGCCGCTCTGATGTGACGGCTTCAGGCAGCTTCGCAGCCTGTTTGTCTGCCAGCTTCCGGCTTCTCGACGAGACGCGCAGACCTCGCCACACCGCGGCCCGTCTGCAGCCCCGAACCCCGAGGACCCACTCGTATTAATATTAACCACATTAACATACTGTGCATAATGTGCTGGGAACTCATTCAAATCCTCACAAAATTTAATTTGTCGGGCCAGCGCGGCACAATCCTCGGCTCGTCTGTGTGTCTCTGGATGCTGTATTTGCAGCTGTGGACATCCATGCGTGAATATGTACATGTGAAGTGGTGTATGAATGTGTGTCAGTGTGCGCTGTGTATACTAAGCAGTTTATCTCGTCTGCTCGCCGTGGTTTCTTTCCCGTCTTTCCGAGTGCAGCGAGGTGAGCCGGGTTCAGGCTCTCAGCTCGGGTCTGCAGAGATGATAGAAACCCTCGCGTCCAAATCAGGAGTTAAAGAAAACAACTCACACGCCGTTATGACCATCCCATGCGTCTATTTTCTGCCCTCTGTCAGCACCCCCCCCTCCCCCACGTAAACCCACTCACATGCTCACCTTCACCACATTCATGGCCCTCTTTCATGCATACGTGCCCCGTTTGGCACGCCCTGAGGGCATGTCAGGAGCGAGCGCTCTTCCAGCAGTTTAATTAGACAGCCACGCCTGGCATCGGGAGACGTGGGGGGAAGGGAGGCGAGGCTGGGGCACACGGGGTGCCTGGGACGGGGGGTGGGGGGGTGGGGGGGGTCGACCGTGGTTGGAAGTTGGGGGAGAGAGAGAGAGAGAGAGAGAGATGCAGGAGATGAAGAGCGTAGATCTGGAGAACGGTTAAAACGTGCTCGTATCGGTGGCGTCCAATCACCAGACTCCTGCAGAACCCTGTTTCTGGGGCTTCGACGGTGACGTTGAATTCGCTGCATTGCAAAAAAGACTCAGTCTCACAAAGTGCAGTTAGTCAGACACAATTTATACTCCCAACGGATCAGGAAATCTTATATCGAGGCACAAAGTTGCTGTTTTGTGGGTGAGAGAACAGTGAAAACGTGATTAAAACTCATACAGTGAACGTCTTTTCTCGTGATATCTGACATTTTTTTGCCCCAAACTCAGATTTTTTACATTTTTGTCACGGCAAAAATTCACACATCTGACCAGAAACATTAATCATTTGCATCACATTGATATAGTTTAAAGCATGACGTCATAATATGTATATATCTGAGATAAACCATTAAGTGAAATAAAAGGTAAGCGAAGCAAGATTTCCCCTCATCGCACTCAGAGTGAAACATACAACTCTAAAGTCACACCTGAACACTTTTAAGGCTTTTATTGTGAAATGAGAGTTGCATCGTAAAAATTAAGCTTTGCGACTGTGATTTAATGAAATATGTATGTTAAAAACTTCACTTTGTCTCTTTTTTCTGTTGAGTTTTATCAAAAAAATAATAAAACAGGCCAAAAATAATCAGAAAGAACGATTAGTATGATGAGATGAGTTGACTTTAACCCAGTAATGGTGTTTGATTCGTGTCCCAGAACCTGTGGTTTGGTTCCTCTGTATGTTGGAGGGGTTGTGACCACAGCGACTGACCCTCAGTGAGAGCATTTGCCCACCAGCTGCCATTGATCGGCTGTTCACACACACCGACAGACTTGTGCTGTTTCCAGCAGTCAGCTGGTCAACACAACTGGAGCATCGGTCGACGTTACACAACGCTGGTCGAAAGCAGCTCAGCTTCCGGACTCGGCGTGTCATTAACTGGTGGTGACGCACGAAAAGCAAACGAAGCATGAAGATAATGTGGGTTTCATTTGGGTGGGGGGGGGAAGTGAAGGGGGCTTCCAGAAATGATGAAGTTCCTTCATTGATTCGTGAGCTTTTCAAAGTGATTAAAAACAGCTAAAGAAACTATTCCTTCTCTGTGGAGTGTTTCATCTCATGTCAGGTCTCTTTATCCTCCTCAGGCGCGTCACTCTTCCCCTGTCGGTTCCTCGTGCTGACAGAAAAGCGCCGACTTCTGAGGAAAGTAGCAGTGAGAGGATTTTTATATATTTATTTTTCGGCTTTTTTAGGTCGAACTGTCGAACAAAATCTTCACCGCGTACGTTGCCTGCCTGCGGGGAGCGGGGCAACGGTGGACGTACTGTCATGAGACAAGCTCCTGTCACGTTGTCATGGCAACGGGGAAAGCGGGAGAAACGTGTCAGGGTGTGTTTGTTGCACACTGAGGGGTGATGGATGTCAATAATTTACTCGTAACTGAATCAAAAGCGATAGCAGTCGAAGGACACAAAAATTCCCACTTGTCATCCACTGCAAACATTTGGAGAGTCTATTTGTTTTGAAAGTTGCTCATAAAAGTGCCAGGAATTACACTTGACTGTCAATTTTATTGCACAAACTAGGTTTTAAGATTCTTCACCACTGTTGGTAATATTGTGATGTGAAGCTTGAGTCAGTCACAGAATCGAGGGTTGATCTCTGTGGCTTATTTATAACATATATCACTATAAGTGGAACGATGCAATCTGCCTTTGTGTTGATGTAAGTTTGGCTTGTGTGGAAGAAAAAAAACAGAGTAAATAAATGAAAACTACTTCAAAGAAGAGCTTTGATTCATCATGCGACACCGGTTTAGTGTTTGTAGGTCGAGATCTTCTTTCTAATATTTGTCATGCTGAACTGAACGTCAGAGAAGACACCAAAACGATAAAATGCAGAGTAAAAATTCGCTTAGGAAGTGTAAAGTCACATCATCCTGCTGTGGATATTGTTATTTTTATACATCAATTTCTACCTCAGGATACCAGAAGATGATTATAACTGTATTACTTCACTATATATTATGTATATATTGAAAGAAATCCAAACAGAAGCTGTGCTGCGCCTCATGAATGATAGAGTTTGAGTTTAAGCTGCAGGATATCTCACTAATTATGACCATAAGACACACAAACATCATCAAATATTCATTTTTCTATCATCATTCATTGACTGTTTTTTCAGTGTAGTTGAGATATTTCCCCGATTACAGGAAAAAAATACCACCGTCGAGCAGATAAAACTTAAAGCATAAAGAAAGCAAAACCGAGAGAAGCTGAATGTGTGTTTAATATTCTAATTGCTTTGCTATAAATTATTCTTACAGCTCCAGAAATCCAGCAGAAGCTTTTCGAAGACAGCAAAGCGTTTGAACGAACCGTTTTGCGTTAAAATGCAAACTCTGACTTTCACTGTCTTCCTCGTCTATTGTGCTCTTCCTCCAGTATCTTTCCTTTTGTGTGTCTCTTCTCTCTGTACCATCAACTTTGATCTGCTCCCGCTGAAACAGTTCACCTTCAGAAAGGCTCCATAAATCTCGTTTGATCTCCCTGTGGAAGAAAAGGCGCGTCCAGAATATGAATCAACATCCAGCCAATCCCGACTGTAGCTGGGCATACCAGCATCTAAAAGGTCTTTTATCTACATGCAGGAGCACACGCACACGCACACACACACGCTTACACAGAAAATCTCTCGCACTCACACACACACACAAACCATAGGATGATTTAAATTACAGGAGGGAAAAAAAGCACAGTTTGGTTTTGGCACCAGCAGGCTCTTCTTGAATTTTAATCCAGAAGAAGAAGACAGTGTTTTTAAGTGGTGCTGAAAAGATCAGCCTATTTCATCATGGCTGCAGGTCTGCGTAGTACTCAGGTTTTTTTTTCCAGTTAGGCAATCCCAGAGGTAAAAGTTTCAATAAATCAAATCTGAAATATTTACAACTCCTCACAATTCTGGCACATGTATTCGCTTTTACTCAGTTTAGTGTATTTCTTTGGATTATAACTTGTTAAAAAAAAATTAAAGATACAATTTCACAAAATGTCAGATAGATTGATTGACATAAGCTTTATAAATTTGGTATTTTACATTAATGTCCGTATTTGTTCATTTTAGAACTCGGTCGCCACCTCATGGCTCAAATGGAAATTTTACAAACTGGGAAACAGCGTTAAAAAACAGACGAAGCAATTTTTAGTCAGGCATTTAGGCATTCGTTTGCTAAACAATTGGGGCCCTGAGATCAGGTCCGAACTCTTGTGGGAGATGTAGTTTTTATGCGAAACTTCCTCCGCTTCAGGAGGGCCGCTTTGGACTACAAATCCCAAAAAGCTTTGCGCGAATCAAGCTCGTGCTGGTTTGGATATGGCGTCTACTTGAAGCGTAGAGAAATCGCAGCAGTTTTATTGACAAGCGATCAAGGTGAGAGGAAACTGTTGCAACACAGGAACTCATTGAGCTGAATTTTGTGCAAATGCAACATGTATTTTTTGTGTTAACGTTGCTGCCTGTTCTTGTATTTTGTTGATAGTAATTGTGAAGTTTGTGCTAAGTTCTAAACAAGCTAACGCTAGCTCGCACTTCGTGATCCACAAGAAGATTCAATCACTGACTTTTGGCGTTTTTAACATTTTTACTTTTACTAATAGTTGTTGGTTAATTTTCCTGTGCACTCAGATCGTTGTTTTAAATATTTGATTTTAGTCGTGCTGGATTTAGCGACTAAAATCGAACATTTAATTCAAGATGTAATTTGCTTCCGTCCTGTTGCTGTTCAACAGTGAAATTGGACATATATTTTGAATGTTGCATCCCCTCCTGTTAATGCGTTAAGTATTTGATCACTTTTAAAACTGTACCTTATCAGGCATTGTGCACTTTTCTCAGCCCCCCTTTAAACGTCGTAATAAAAAGTCAGTGTTCACCAATTTCAAGTGATTTCCAAAAATTGCTGCTCGTAGTATCGTAGGAACGAGTTGTTAATGCTAAGATGTCCTCACTGTTAAATGTTTAGTTTAGTGTAAGAAACCTTAAGTGAAACTAAAGAAAACTGTAATCGAAGAATTTCTGTTTCAACGATCAAGTGTAAGAAAAAAATTGAAGTCTCACTTGAACCAGTTATTTTAACTGAATTTTTCATTGCTGAAAACTAATTCGATGTAAAGCCTTAGTGGCCCAGTGTTGACATGTAAAATAAAGTGTGTGTGTGTGTGTGTTCACAGATGGCGGCCGACACAGACAAGAAGGATGCGGACTCCTCGGCGAGCAAAGACCGAGAAAGGAAACGCAGCCGCTCACGAGAGCGCAAAGTCTCACCGCTGCGCAAACGCCATCGCTCACGAGAACGAAACCGTTCCAAAACTCCAGACAGGTGGAAAATAATATTCATATGGAGATAAACCTCCTCCAGTGCATCCTTATGATTATATGTCATCACACATCAACGTGTTTCTTCTTTTTTTTACAGAGACCGACGCATGAAAGACAAAGAAAGAGAGAAGGAGCGAGACAGAGACAAGGACAGAGACCGCGGTCGTAAGGACAGAGACAGCCACAGACGTGACAAAGATCGCAAGAGGTCCAGGTAGGAGACAGGGTCTTGCTAACTTTAAGTGCCTGTAGGAAGTCTTATCATGATGATCGTTGCAGAAAAACACAATAGAAGTGTGGAAGAAGTCACAGTGAATTCTTCTGTTGTGTTTCTGTTCACCTTCATCCACTCAGCCTCTCGCTGGTTTTGTTGAAACTCAGTCGTTCTCTTTCCTTTTCACAGAAGCGCCTCTCCGAGGTCCAAGTTAAAGAGGGAGCGTGAAATCAAAGCAGAGGAGGAGGAAGATGACAAAAAGAAGAAAGAGAAGGTCCGAGTCTGGTTCTGCTTCGCTCGTGTTAAACTTTCCGTTGTTATGTCAGTGGTTTGACCTGCGTCGTGTTGCTGCTCAGGTCCAGCCGCTGTCTTTGGAGGAGCTTCTGGCCAAGAAGAAAGCCGAGGAGGAGGCAGAGGCAAAAGTGAGAAGTTCATCCTGCTCCTTTCATCCTTTTCTTACATTTGAGAGGTTTTTGTTATTTTTTACATTCTTCTTTGTTGTGCAGCCAAAGTTCCTCTCCAAAGCGGAGCGAGAAGCCGAGGCTCTGAAGCGCCGCGAGCAGGAGACGGAGGAGAGGAGGAGGCTGGTGGACGAGGAGAGGAAGAAAAGGAGGATGTTCCAGGACATCGGGAGGAAGATGCTGGGTGTGTTCCCGGCTCTGATGTGTGAACCATCTGCTTTGTTGTGGCGTGGTGGAAGCGTGTCAATAACAAATGAGGTTGTTTTGTCACAGAGGATCCGCAGGAGAGAGAGAGACGAGAGCGCAGAGAGCGAATGGAGCGCGAGAACAACGGGAACGAAGAAGACGAGGGACGGCTGAAGCTCAGAGAGGAGAAAGATAAAGGCAAAGAGCTGCAGGCCATCAAGGTGAGACCAATGAGGTGGAAGTCCAGGAGCAGTTGTGCTTCTGATGAACAGTTTCAGTCAATTAAACTCATTCTGAACTTGGTGATTGATCATTTCTAGGAGCGTTATCTGGGTGGGCTCAAAAAACGCCGGAGGACTCGTCACCTGAACGACAGGAAGTTTGTGTTCGAGTGGGACGCGTCCGAGGACACGTCGGTCGACTACAACCCCATGTGAGTCGAGTGTGAGGTTGTCGCATCACTCGGTTACACGATCTCTGTTTCTGTCCTTTCTTAATGGTTCTACTCGTGTCCCAGTTACAAAGAGAAACATCAGGTGCAGCTGTACGGACGGGGCTTCATCGCCGGCATCGACCTCAAGCAGCAGAAGAGAGAGCAGTCACGTTTCTATGGCGACCTGATGGAGAAGAGGCGCACGCTGGAGGAGAAAGAGCAGGAGGAGTGAGTCGACTGGAAATTAGAAGGTTGCATTCGAAGCCAGCTCAAGCTGAAACCTTTCCCGCTCTGCTCAGGACGAGGCTGAAGAAGATGCGCAAGAAGGAGGCGAAGCAGCGCTGGGACGACCGGCACTGGTCCCAGAAGAAGCTGGACGAGATGACGGACAGAGACTGGCGAATCTTCAGGGAGGATTACAGCATCACCACGAAGGGAGGGAAGATCCCCAATCCCATCAGGAACTGGAAGGAGTACTCGCTGCCCGCACACATCCTGGAGGTCATCGACAAGTGTGGCTACAAGGTCAGTTCCAGTTTGTTTCAGCCTTCTCAGGCGTTTCAAAGTTGAGTCAACTATGTTTTCATGAATGTTTTCTCCTTCTGAATCTCCGTCCAGGATCCCACCCCGATTCAGAGGCAGGCCATCCCCATCGGCCTACAGAACCGCGACATCATCGGTGTGGCTGAAACTGGTAGTGGTAAAACGGCTGCGTTCCTGATCCCACTGCTGGTCTGGATCACCACGCTGCCCAAAATCGACAGGTGACAAATTAAACTCTGACGAGTAAACTCGCCAAAGATGTCTCGCTGCGAGTCTGAACTCCTGAACTTCCTGTTTGTCGGCAGGATCGAAGACTCAGACCAGGGTCCGTACGCCGTCATCCTGGCGCCGACTCGCGAGTTGGCGCAGCAGATCGAAGAGGAGACGATCAAGTTCGGCAAACCGCTGGGCATCAGGACGGTGGCCGTGATCGGAGGAATCTCCAGGGAGGACCAAGGCTTCCGGCTGAGGATGGGCTGTGAGGTGAGACGCGCAGCGTTCACACTCGCGTGTCTCACGAGAGCAGAAGAAGAACCGCGGCGCTGAGACTCCCTAAACTCTCGTTCCTCAGATCGTCATCGCCACTCCCGGTCGTCTGATCGACGTGCTGGAGAACCGGTACCTGGTCCTGGGACGCTGCACCTACGTGGTCCTGGACGAGGCCGACCGCATGATCGACATGGGCTTCGAGCCCGACGTCCAGAAGATTCTGGAGTACATCCCGGTGACCAATCAGAAGCCAGACACCGACGAAGCCGAGGACCCCGAGAAGATGATGCTGAACTTCGAGTCTGGGAAACATAAATACAGACAAGTAAGTCGTAACTCGATGAGCTGCGGTGTTTACAAACTCTCTCTTCTGAGAATGACTCCTCTCATGTTCGCCCCTCACAGACGGTCATGTTCACCGCCACCATGCCCCCCGCCGTGGAGCGGCTGGCCAGGAGCTACCTGAGGCGTCCCGCGGTGGTCTACATCGGCTCCGCCGGAAAGCCTCACGAGAGGGTGGAGCAGAAGGTGCTGCTGATGTCGGAGGGAGAGAAGAGGTGAGACGGACGGGAAGCGCAGACCTCTAACATCAGTTCCACGCTTCGCTTCGCTTCAGAGCGCTGACGGTTGTTTTTTGTCGCTCGGCCTGCAGGAAGAAGCTGCTGGAAGTTTTGTCTCACGGCTTCGAGCCGCCCATCATCATCTTCGTCAACCAGAAGAAGGGCTGCGACGTGCTGGCCAAGTCTCTGGAGAAGATGGGGGTGAGTCAGAGCTGGAGTCTGGTCTTCACTTTATCTGGAGGAAACACAGAATCTGGTTCTATC
>JAUESE010000060.1:12382668-12393547 GCA_032274725.1 Malacoctenus triangulatus
TTTTATGTAAAAAGGTTTTGTTTGTTTTTTGGTTAAAACATGAAAGAGATGAATCGTTGTCATTAACATAACTCTCGCATAACTCCAAACACTGCATTGAGTTTCATAGGAGAGGTTACTGTTTATTTTTTTCTTATCAACTGTTATTTCTAATAAGGTATAGTACAAACACTATTCAAATTTTCCATTTTTGTTTCTTTTAAATCTAATCTTTAATCTGGTATTCTTTATTCAGAGCTGGTAAATGTAATTCACAGCTAACTGTGCAACGACGTCTCTATGTTTAGAGCCATAGACGGTCGCAGACTGTCCGTAGAGACTTCCTGCACTCGCATTTTTCTACATTTCTACAAGAATCGAGTGTAGTTCCACGTCTTGTTTCTCGGCACTCGGGGGGGGAAGCAGGTAAAACAGGAGTCACGAGAACGCCACGCTCACTGAACACTTGCGTCAGGCAGCCGTGCAAACCTTTTTTCTGTACAAGTGCTCTTTACGAACCTGCTGCGAGCTTCCTGAGCCCGCAACTCTGTACGTGTTGATGTTTGGGCGAACGCTCATATCACCTCTTCAAGCACTGAGCTCAACATAAACACGTTTTAGTTTTATCAGCACGTCTCATCACTCGGAAAAGTTTTTTTTTCTCAGGCTTTAAATATTTAATTCTGGAGCAGATACAAGCTAATCCTGGTATCTTGCACCCTTTAGCCTTTTTTTTTTTTTTTAATCATTCAGCTTCCTGAAGTAGGTAAATATGAATAAAAAGCATTTGCAAACAACTTGCTGAAGTGAACGTTTCCGGTGGAGCTCTGCGGCGAAGCGTGAGCGAGGTCACCGCGGGTGAAGCTGGATGCAGGACATCTGCTTCTGTGAGCATTCGGCGCTCGCTGCAGGACGCGTCGGTCTGCGCTCGCAGCTCTAATTATCCAGAAAGATGACTTTGCTTCGCCCATCAGGCCCCCGAACAGGAGACAGATGACGGGCAGACGGGCCAGACGCAGGTGATTCAGGAAACACGCAACCCCCCGCCCCCCCCGCCCCCCCCGACCCTCCGCCTGCCAACACAAACCCCGGGACGCCGCGGCAGCTCCCTCTCCCCTCGAACAACTCGCTTTTGCCCGACGGGGAAAATGATAAAGAACTAGAAACTGTCCAGTTTCATTTTCAGCCGGCCCGAAGAAAGCGGCGATGACTCATGTGGAGACTGTTGGCACTTAGCGTAAAAACCATAATGGTTGGAGGCCATGCTCTGTGATTCTCAATTCAGCGCTTTTATCTGGGAATATTTTGGACTGTCATTATTTCGGGCAACATAAAGAAAAAAGCCCGAGCTGTGAATAATTGATAAGAAAACCGGAGATGGCTCCCAGTTGATAGTTTTGTTTCAAAAGAAAAGTTAACTCTGGATCTCTGCAGCCTCGCGTCTCGAAAACGTTTCTCATTGTCGTGGTTTTGTTTGGAAAAGCGTGTGTGAGATATCAAAAGGATCGGTGAAGAGTTGCAGTCTGTAGAGCGTAGCTTTGAGCACCTGGCCCTCCAAAGGTCTCTGCACGGCCCTGGGGTACGACAACATCGATACAATAGGTGAAAATGCTTCAATCAGTTTGAAAAAGTTCAAAAACATTCAAGAAAACACTCAGATTTTCTCCAGGAAGCAGAAAAATTAAATGTTTAAAAGACAAACTTTTGTTTTCAAGCCTCACGTGACAAATGTTCCTGACAAACCCTTTGGCCCCGCCCCCCTGAATTAGCACCAGTCTGGCGAGGAGCCGCGGGGTCCGCCGACCCGACAGGCCGACGCCCACCGTGGCCTCGCACGTCGGAGCGGATCTCCGTTCGCGCCCGATCCTGTCGGCACGTTTCCCCTCCAGAGGAAGCCGGACGCTCCTCTGGCCGTTTTTTCACCGACTTTCATAAACTGTCGGATCAGAACGACGACCCCGAACGTCGCGGCGCTCACTGACGACACGCCGACGTTATCACGTGTGGGGTGTGTAATTATTTTTCCGGGCGACGGAACAAACCGGAGTAAAGTTCAATTTCAGCCAGGAAAAGAAAAAAACCCTGCGGTGTGGTGGTTAAATCGGCCGTGTCCTCCTTCGCCGCCGCTCTGCCTCCTGTGACGGAGTGGCTCTTTAGTCTGGAGGTGGGAACGGACCGAGGAGGCTCGGGAACCAGATTTGTCACATTTTGACGCCCGCTCTGCTCCAGTAACCCGCGTCACCGCGGGTCAACGTAATCCACCCCGCTCCTGCGGAGACGTTACCCCGAGACGATCCCGCGCTCCAGGTCGAACGCCGAGATCAGACGAAGGTGTGAGGGGAAGTGTTGTTGACGTGACTCAAAGTTTCTGGAAACTTTGAGAAAAGTCTCCCTTTTATTCAAATTTCTCATGTGAGGAAAGTTCAGATGTAAAAATGAAGAATTACTCTGCGAGTAGTTTGTTTATAGAAGCTCAGTTTGGTGTCAGTGGAATAATAAGCTGAACCAGCAAACTTGTTTAAAGCAGCTAACACACATGTGGCACATAAAGCCGAAAATACAGGAGTATCAAGATGGGACGTCTTTGCAGTTCATTATTTATCTTTTATTTTTTCTGCTAACTCTGATTCACCAGAGTTGGTTTCTTTACCTGTGGTGACGGTTTGTGGCACGATTGTGTTTTTTTCGCAAGTCTCAGAATAGAGCGCGGCGTCTGAAACATCCTCACTTCTCATCTGGCTCTAAAAAAGAGACGGCAGGCGAACATCGAGAGTTCAAGACAAAGTTACAGAGAAGTTACCGAAAGCTGCTCGTTTTTAGACGCAAAGGTGAAACGTTTGGGTTGGGAGGGATTAAAAACAAACAGATCAACATGCAAACATGTAGCACTGATACATAAACCACAAAAGATGGATAATTCAGAGACACGTTGCTGGAGAACTCAGATGCATTGAATCGCAAAATCAGCAGTTTTGATATCAACATTTTAACTAATTCGGTTTCTCTTCACATCATCACTCACCCGCCTCGCTGCCTGGTCATTATCTCTCGTCAGCCACCCGTCCACAAACCAACTGTCCTCCATTTCAATAAAGGTTCGAGTCGCAGTCACGTCCCCCCCCCCCCCCCTCACTGATTCACAGGACCACACGTGGGCCGCGGAGAGGAGAAAGTAACTTTGAGAAGTCGTCTAAACTGCGCGCCGCGTGGCATTATCACCTCCCCTTGGGATACTCTGATTAACTATTCCTAACCACAGAGATTTATGTGCTGCTTCTTTTACATAATTCCTTATCTCTGCCGCCATGAATAATTCATGTGAAACGGGAGAAGTGAGAAGACATTGTGCTGCGGAGAGCTGGAAAACCGAGCGGGGACGTTTCGCCTCGTCTTTGTTGCAAGTTTGTGACCTGGAGTAAATATTGTGTTTATAGTTTATTGGACGAGGGGGGGGGGGTGAAAACAGAGGGGTTCAAACTTCAAAACAAAAGTGGAGGAAACCTCGACATGTTGGATTAATTACATCGCTCGTTCGTCAGTTATTGTTCAGTCTTAATTCTACCTGAAGAATTAGTTCAGTCGTGGTCAGAAATAATGAGTTAATGTGGGAGAAAATGTGTGACATTTAATGCCTGTTTTTACGACGTTTTTTCTCGCTCGGCATTAAATCTGTATTTTACAGCGTGTCTACGAGCAGCGCGGTTCATCACGGAGGCTCAGGTCGCGGTGACGCGTCCTCCTCTACCTCCCATTTTCCCATCATGCTTGGTTACACTTTCATTAAACTGTATCAGCGTTTTGTGCCGCGCAGCCTTCCCCACCTATCGCGCCCCTGAGCAACACATCAAATTCTCACCCCTTAAAAGAAAGCAACAGCTCAGCGAGTCCCGCTCCTACACCTCCACCGTGTGCTTAACTTTTAATCACCTTTTATTGTGTTACTAACTGGGAGAGCGTCACGCTCACGTTACTCCAGTGTGAAGTACCGATCACGGCAAAAGATGGATGTGGACATCTTTTTACTGAACATTAACTTACTGTTTTGTTCTTGTTGTCTAAAAATGTTTTTTTAGAGAAGATTTTTTTAGATTTTTTCTTTTATGGTTATTTTATCGTGCAGTGTGCAGATTTTTATTTTTGCTTGCAGGAGCTAAATTTCTGTATTTTGCTTCGTTTACGTGCAAAATAACTACATTTACAAAATGTTCACAATTAATCAAATAAATCCCTTAAAACCGACATTAAATATATTAAAAAATCTGGGTTAATCAGGGCTGACTGACATAATGCATTAAGAGGCAAACACACACAATTAACTCTAAACACACACACTTTGGAAGCCAAACATTCATGACGATTAAATTGTGAGACAAACATGTTTCACAATTAAATATTTTGCTTTTTGCTGTTTTGAATTCATAGAAAAGACATGTTTACTTTACTGTTACACTTTAGGTTTTGCAGTCCACCTCTCTTTAAATTTGTATGTTGCCCTGGGAAGTTATTACTTTCAGGAGTTCAGTGAAATTGTAACAGTTTTCTCTGGAAACAATGAATGCTAAATGCTAAAGCTAGCAGTTAGCTTGATCACAGGACAGCTAAACGACAAAGCAGCGAGTCATGAGCATCTTGAAACTTAAATAGTTTGAATCTGCCTCACTAAGTCTCTACCTCATGATTCAGTGTCAAACTCCTGAAAACTGTTGATAAAGAAAAACATCGTTGTTCGTGAGGGTTTTTGCGAAAGCAGAGGTGATTAGCAAGCAACGAGAAGTCAGCAGATTAGCTGACGAGCGTCGGTGAACTTCCCACCTTCTCCTCGCGCTGCAGAAAGTCTCCCCTCGGGCGGCGGGCGCCAACACAGGCCTTTATCTTTTCCCTTCATCATCTGGAGTGCTGCTCGCACAGAGTGGATGCTGCCTCCAATCGATGGAGTGTTTGCACGTCACCGAAATTCTAGTTGCAGAGATCTAAATCCTGAGTTCAGATGTTTCGGAGGGGAGGTGTTTTTTTTTTTGGTGGTTGTTTTTTTTTTGTCCCACTACTTTTGCAGCTCCACACTGTGACACAGAAATGCATTGGCAGGAGTAAAGCGCAGTAACCAGAGAGCTGTCACATCAACTCGCTTCATGTTTGCTGAGACAGATCTGCTCCTCTGTCTCCTGCACATTGCCGCTCCAAATGTCCTCGCGTTTGGAGAACTTTCTCTTCTCCTCCTCTTCCTAAAATCAATTCAAAGTCCCGACTGCCAGAAAAAGGAAGGGAAAAAAAAAAAAAAAAGCCAAATGATTTTGAGTTGGCGCTAAGCCTTCTTTTGCCTTTATGCATTTTCAATCTCAACCTCTAAATCTTTCACACGGCCTCCTTTTTTCTCCCTCTGTCTTCTCCGCTGCTTTATTTCCCCCTTTTTCCGTCCCTCCGCTGCCCTGAAAGTCGTTGGTTCAAACATCAACCAAAGAAAAAACATCTCTGGAGAGGAAGAGGCCGGGGGGGAAAGGCAGGAAGGGTTGGCAGACATGTTGAGGGCCTTTTCATACGTATACAATTGTATGCAGAGGGTTTACTGAGGTCTCCTGTGTTTACTGTGTTTATGTTTAATCCTCTCAGTTTTTGCAGGCCGTGAATAGCTCTCAAAGTAAACTGTTTAATGTGTGTGTGTGTGTGTGTGTGTGTGTGTGTGTGTGTGTCTGTGTGTGTTTTTGTGCGATCTTGCCTAATATTCCTCGTTCAGCTTTTGAACAAACTGTTGTTTGTCAGCATTCAACAGCTTGAATTGGCACCCAGTTGTGGCTTCACTCGCTGCATCAATTAATCATTCGACCATTTTTTTTTTTTTTTTTCAAAATACGCATTTTATGAGTTCAGTTATTAGAAAAGTGTGAAAATCGTCTTTTAGTGTTTTGTTGAGATGCGGCGGATTCGTTTATTATTTATTCAGACTAATTTCATGTTCGGTTTTGTGTCAGGTGGCTTCTAGTTTCTTTTCAGTGTCAAAAACTGGAACACCGGTGGAAGCTGATCTCTTAACGAGACACACTGACGATTGTAGCTCAGTGCAAAATAGTGCAAATGATCTCTTTTCCCTTTTTGTCTTCATCAATATGTGATATATTATAGATTCCACAACCTGCAGGAGACGTGGATGCCAATACAACATGCAATGTGATTGATGACCATAGAAAATGTGGAATCGGTAAAGTACCACGCTCAAAAAGAAGGTGCAAACTGGCTCAACCTTTACTGGAGTCACCGCTGTTGTTATGAAGGTCAACTCTTCAACTGGAGCCCTCCATTTTCATCTTAATGTCCAGTATTTTCCATTTGTTGCCCACCTCTGCTCAGTGTTTTCCTTTTTTTTCTGGTATTTTTTCAGAAGTGTTGATTTTTGTGATTATTCGTCTCCTTTTGTGCTTCTTTTTCACCCAATTTCTTTTCTTATGACTGCAACGCTGATGTGTTTCGATAACTTCCTCCACCAACACTTCAAACTCGTCACATTTCGTTCTGCACCTGCAGACATTCAGTCTTTCTTCATTACATGCAAATTTTGTTTACACGTGTTTTCACTCCTACTATGGTTCCTAGGTATTCATCCACAAAATGCGCAATCCCATTATAGTTTGTTTTTACTTTGTTTTTTTAATTTTATTTTATTATTTTTTACAAAAACTAAAAAAATAAAAATCATCAAGTAAACAACAAGTCCTGAAAGAAAGCTGATGTGTAGAAAACTGTCGGATCTGGTTTGGGTCTGGATTGCAATCGCTACTGTGGGAAAATGTATTATTTATTCAAGGAAAAATCAATAAACACATTATTATTCAGGAGAGGATCTCTTTCTATAAAGAATTGGCTGTTAAGTGGACATGATGCACTTTCTTTTTTTAACCCAGCGTGGACAAACTTCGGTAACTGCTGACTGCGAACATACTGCTGTTTTTGCACTTTGCCGGAGACTTGATTGACTTCAGGCCGAGCCGAGTGTATATAAAAAGTAATGACGCAGGCCCGGCCCTTAATTTAGATGAAGATCTACCCTGGGAGATTAAAGCGAGCGGCTGCTATCTCCGGATCTCAGTGTCATCTCAAGTGTGATGAGGAGACGAGAACGCCGTGACCTCTGACCCCGTGACCACGTCCCCCCCCCCCCCCCCCTTCGACCCACAGGCACAAATGAGATACAGCCCGGTGAAGACGAGACATGTGAGGAAGCCGCGAATAAGCTGAAGGTTTTTAGGCTCCGCGGAAGGTTAGAGAGCCGCTCTCACTAATGACGAGCCGCAAAGCGGTTTAGCTGGTTATGAGAGAGGGGAGGGTGGAGGGAGCTGTCCAGGGTCCTGACCTCGCCGAGCCGGTGAAGAGTTCAGCGTCTCCCGGCGCCGACGCTTCAATCTGCCGCAGCACTTTGTTTCTGCGAGAGTTCGGCCGGCATCGTTAGAAAGCATCCTGTCACGTGTGTCGCGCAGCTGCTGCCTGGAGCCAGTCGCTGTTTAGACATCCGCTTGTTTGGACACCATTAGGTCAGTTTGGATCAGATTGCACTTTATTGATCCAATAACAGGAAGTGCTTGTGTTAAAGTACACCAGATACAGACAATAAATATATTTAACGATTTACAGATATACAGGATGTTATCGAGCAACAGTCGAACCTCTTTGATTTGCCAAAGCATGAAATTGAAGCCAAGCACAAACATTAATATTAGAAAGAAGAAGCCTTCAAAATAAAAGCACAGGGCACTTGGCATTTAAACCTCTTGGCTCTCCCTGTGATCTCATGGTGAAGATCCTGGGCGTGAAGTATTCAACCGTTGGATTAATTTCATGACAAATTATTGTAGAATTTCGATTTTTGTCGGTTAAATTTGTCACTGAAGGTCTTCTCGAGCCACGATGAAAAGTTGATATGCTTTGATATTTCTGTTTGTTTTTGGTTTGTCTTTGGGTTTTTTTTTTTCTCAGCTTTTCTTTCCTCTGATAACTTTGGCTTCGGTTGTGCCGTCCTGGGTTATTTTGGCTCCGTTTTTTGTTACGGAGTGACAAAGCAAGAGACGCATCATCCATCCTAATAAACAATCTTTGACACATGGGTGGAAACCAAAACAGCCTCTCTTCTGCTTTCATTGCGACCGCAACATGAGAAATGAAACATAAATTACTTGTCACTCCGGAGACGGCGCGTGTCGTCTTTACTCCGGCAGGACGGCCAGACGGCGGCGAGGTCAGCCAGCCCAAATCAGGGAGGGAATGCTCACCGGTGTGTGCTGCCCCCGATGGTTTAGACGGATCACGGTCCTGGTTTGTTGGATTGTTACATCAGAGGCGAATACACTGTCTTTGTTTTAGCCGGAGACAGATATATAAGTAACCCACAGCAGCCTCAGACGCCGTCCTGCTGAAGGCGAGCGTTCGGAGAGGAGTTATGTGTGTGTGCGCGCGCTGAAAAATTATTATCCCAAATATGTAATTTTCTTCTGCTCGGCTGTCCGGCCTGAATTTGTGTCTCTGCCTCGGAGCCACAATGCTCCGCTGCTTCACACCAGCTGTATATTTGAATCTGCAGACGGACAACAAAGAGCGGCTGTCCCGGAGACGCGGCGGCGCCGCAGATCTTGTGCGACCGGCCTGTGTGTCGCTGCCTCCTCCGAGCATTGTTCCTATTAATCAGAAAGCCATTTGTGATGGCGCATTAAACCCTCGGATGTCTGCGATGTGACAAATGATGATTACCTGGGGGAAATCGATGATGATCACCACACTATTAATGGTCCCTCTGCAGGAACAGCATCCATCGCCGTTCAATTCTGCCCGGATTCACCGGCTGGGAGGAATGTCTGATTCCGGACCGGCTTTTTTCTCGATTCGCTCGATCTTCGAGGCTTCAGACGGGACTTCTGAATTAAAACGAGTAAAGCCGTCGTTACATCGCACAATTTTATCACCACTCGCTTCTACTCAGCTTTACGTGACAGTTTGGTCGTCACAGCGAGACGGCCGGAAGCTCGCGTGACGTCGCACGAAGCGAGTGAAGAAACGACGGTGGTCGTATCGCCGCTGCTCGGTCTGAGAGCTGTTCGTTACCATGTGGCCATTAGACGCTGTTGAAGGAGGTAATGAATGAGTGCGGCTGCTGTTTGATTTGTGTTAATGAGTTGTTGTCATGACTCTGTTGGCGCCACTTCACGTCCAATCAGCAGCCCGCAGTCTCATTTTCATCTCAACTCAGCTCGTTGGAAGCAGGTACGATTGCCGAGACGGTGCGAAAGAGTCACCACTTCAAATCTCTAGACTCGCAGGACACTGAGGTGGTAAAACTGAGGGGCTGCACCCTGATCACCACCACTGTGGAGCCTCGAGTGAGACCTTTTAACCCCCCACTGCTCCCCAGGGTGCCAAACTTGTGTCGTTAAGGTCACTACGCAGAGAAAGGCCCAATTCCAATTCCCTCCCTCAACCCTCAAACGGAACCCTCCAAACCAAGTGTTAAGGGCGATGTTGTGACTTAGAAATGGGACACCCCTTAATGCAGTTACGTGTTCAGACTGTAGGGGGCAGCATTACGCTAAAGTAGCGTTCAGTCTGTCAAGTCCGAAGAAGAAGAAGAAGCGGAAGAAGAAGAAGAAGAAGCCGTAGAAGCTGCACTAGCTGCTATTGACAAAAGATTGTAAAAAAATAAATCAATGTTTCGCGACAGTGAGGTAACTAATCCATAACATGGGCCTAAACTAAGACAATAAAAGGTTTTTCCTAATTTTTATATCTCCATTAACAAAGAAAATACTGCATTTGTAGCCTGCCAGCCTCGCCGCTTTGCACGCCATGTTGATTTTCCGTAAAACCGCACTGCATTCTGGGTCCTTAATAGTACGGGAGGTAGTGGAGAATCTCAGTTTTGAGGGACGTCTGGGCGAGTCTGAGGAACGTGAGAATTGGGACAGCACTTGGTCTTGACGGGAGCGACCATTTTGAGACTGAGGGTTAAGGGAGGAATTGGAACGCACCCCAAGACTTTCCTGCAAGATAACTTCACCTGGTGCTCTCTGACAACAACTCTGGACCATGAAAGTAGTTCTAAGTAGGGACTGAGAAAGTTTCCAGCAGCAGGTACGATCAAGATGGAAAACCTCCAACACTATGGAGGTGAGAAGGTGCTCGTTGATAAAAGAACCCAATGAAAGCTCTCCTGTTGCGACCTCGTCCTCTCCTCTCTCAAATCAAACGCGCCGAACAGAAAGGAAACAGACCTGCATTGTCTCCAGCGCGCCGTTTGAACACAGCAGCTCTGTTCTGTGGGAACAGCTGCTGGCTCAGACGGCCCGGTGCGACGGGCGGACGGGGGGGGGGCAGACGGTGAGCTCGCTGACGCCACGTCGGAAGCTGCGTCGTCCCGGGCTTCTCTCAGGGTCAAACACACACTCGCTCATCGCTTATTGCCCCCCGGGGCGTCTCTCGGGTCAACAAGGGGCAATGAGCTCGCTGGCATTGACTGCCACCTCCGTGTGTTCGTCCCCCCGTCGCTCCTCTCCGAGGGACAAAATCCATATGTCACCTGCAATTTATGCTCCGCTTCTTTCATGTTCCCTCATATGAATAAGTTAGCATATGTGTGTGAAGCGAGCGGCGGAGCAGCCTCAGATAAGGCCGGCAGTGTCTGCGTGGCGCGCGAATGAGATCAGGTGTGCGCCGCGCACGGGGGGCCCGGGGTGGTCTTTACTTATGCATGAGGCAGCGGTTTTCCAGCTGATCACTGATTTGATTTGCCATGTGAGAGAGAGAGAGAGAGAGAGAGAGAGAGAGACTGCCACCGTCATGCCTGACCCCTCGCAGTGATAACATCTGTATGCACGTGTGGCACTTCAGAGAAAAACATTTGCACATCTATCAGGAAGCATCCCCCCCC
>JAUESE010000060.1:12565028-12575382 GCA_032274725.1 Malacoctenus triangulatus
CGCGCCCCCGACCTGCTACATGGGAAGTGGGTCAACGTGCCAGCAAACCCCCCCTCCTACCCACACCGTGCAACAGATCTCATTCCTGTCCTTTCTTACAGACTGGGAGTGGCCACAGAGTTCAGCTACAAGGGAGGGACACACACACATGCACACACACAAAGCAATGGAGTTAAAACAGAGTAAAAAAAACAACACAACAATGATAAACACAAACAACATGACGGTGATGGATCACCCCTCCCTCTGAAATGATTTAATCTTTTTTACCAGCAGGTGTGAAATATTAACTTAGTGTCGTTGACAAGAAAAAAAGGCAATGCTGACAGGACAGACACTGAAGGCATTTTTAGTGAAAACAAGAAGAAGAAAAAGAAAGAAGACATGACAGAGGAAAATGCACTTATTCTGACACACCCAGGGATTCGGTAAAAGTGCTTAGTAAAGATCGCTCCAGAGGGAGCAACAAGTTGTATCAACGGTGCTCTGATTCACAGACGAACGAGGACAAGTCTGTCCTGCTAAAGTAGGAAACCGTCTATTTTCTGGAGCAGCAAAGCCCACCGACACGCAGGTCCTTATTTGTGCCCTGTCGTCGGAAACACAGGCGCATCTCGAAAAATCTGACCATCACTGAGAACTTCATGATGTTTTCAAGTTCCTATAATCAATATAAACTGAAAGGTCTCGAGTTGATCAGGTGAAGAAACAGGAAATACATCTGATCTTCTGGAAATCGGATAATTTTTTGACATGCTCTACTTTTGTTTTAATTAACGGGCCACAGGGTGGAGGTGTGATTAGCATCCGAGACTGGAAATGTTGCCAGTCGCTCTGGTTCTCCCCCTCATTCCAAAGACACCATTACGTGATTATTTGACGTATTTCCATAGATGTGAAGATGTGTTGAATTGTGAGTTTGACGCTTTTCCTTCTACGTGAGCTGGAATCAGTCTTAGCATCTCGCCACCATCGGTTGGAGAAGTGGCGCAAAAGATGCATTGATATGTGTTGATTTATTATCTTAAACTCCAAAGAAATTAACAAAAAATAGACATTTTTCAATTACTTTAAGTTAAACTGAAATTTGCAGCAGTTTATTTGGTGAAATCATAAAAAAATAAACGTTTTGGAGATGCTCCTGTAGTCTCAAACTTTAAATGGGACTTTATCACAGTGCTCAGATCTCAGCCTCCTTTAATAGTACTACACCCCCCCCCCCCCCCATTCTGTGTGTAGCTTCTCACAGAATCCTGCGACTCGCTGAGCAGAAACAGTCTGCCACAATCTGCCTGATGCATAGAATTACAGGATCAGTTTCACAAGTTTCCCCAGGAAACATGTCCATCCAGGTACAGGATGTGCAGCAGCCGGGGGGTGGGGTGGGGGGGGGGTCACTCCTGGCTGCGGTAAATCAGACTTTTCTCAGCGCTCGGAGGAGCCGGGAGTCGAACGGTCAGAGAGAGAAAAGCCTCAGAGCGGCCGTCGCCTAACAGAGCAGGAGAAGCACCAAGAAAAAGAACGAGTCACCAAGAGTACATGACGGGAGGAAAGGTGGGGGAAGAGAGGACTGAACGGAGAGCTGAGGAAGAATAGAAAAAGGTCAGAGGAGGAAAGCGGTGTGGGTGAGTGTCGGGCTCACGGGGGAGGGAGGAGGAGAGGCTGCACGAGTATCTACTGAAAGAGTGTCGAGGTGGAAGGTGGTTGGAGGTTGGAGGTTGGAGCGGAGGAGCGGGGAGCGGTCGGTCAGCTGTCACAGTGGTGCTGGCAGAGGAGGACGCGAGCGATGGCTGGAAGGGAGGCGGCGGAGGTGAGGGCGGAGGTCCGGCCCGGAGAGAGCGAGAGGCAGAGTCACAGTGAAAGGCACACAGAAGGAGGGCAGGAGGAAGGGGGGAGGAGGAGGAGGAGGAGGAGGGGTGAGGCCAGGCCCAGGCACGGGGGGGAAGAGGGAGAGATAGCAGAGCTGCAGGAGGAGGAGGAAGGAGGGAGGGAGGGGGTCCCACTCAGAATATGGTGGTCTCGTACTTAGTGCTGATAGTGCGCTTGGGTTCCTTGGGGTCCACCAGCCAGGTGGCGCTGCTCTGGGACTGAGAGTCCCCCTCCTGCTCCACGATGTCCCCCTGAAAACACACAGAGACTTGAACACATCTGCAATCGGCTCACAAACCAGCTTCAGCACGCCGGTGATCAAATTTATACTCCGGCTGTTGCTCGTAAAGCAGAACCTCGTGTATGTGCGACATCTCACTGTTGGACCTGGAACGATGTCTGGACCCCCTCATAAAACACACCAGCATATATCTGTGTGATGTAAAACTGGTCGGATATCATTTTATTTCCTTCTGCTGCAGCAGACGGTTGCAGAGACTAAAACAGGACAGCAGTGGAATCACTCACCACATTAAACAGTCCTTTAATTTCTCTAATTAACAGTTACGAGCTGTGAATAAACTTTATTTTAATGGTGCTATAATATACATGTAAGTGTAATCATGTGCGTTTATTTGTATTTGTGAAGGACTGGGATGAGCTCAAGAATCCCAGTCCCCCCTAAAAATGGTGTCAAACAATATAGGGGATGATTAATGGATGTTATATTGAAGTTAAATGCTGCTACAGCTTTGAATTGAAATTATTATGGAACTTAAAAAAACCTGAAGGATATTTGATCTTTTTTTTTGGCCAGAAATGAAGTTAAAAGTGTGTGTATATCAGAGGATTTTAAAGGGGAAGACACTGGAGCTTCAAACAGCTTCAGTATAGAAGACGTGAGCTAAAGTTTCATTGGTTAACATATTTAGAGATCACAAAGCTGGAATCTGTACGACTGAGTTCACAGGAGCACTTCTTTAGATCAATTACAGACTTTTGAGTTTCCTGAAGTCAGACTCTAATGAATGTTTAATGGGAAAAAAACTTCTTCACATGTTTAAAGCAGTCCTTAAGTCAAGTGAACACCAACACCACATTATTTTGGGTACATTTAGGAGCATCTTGAAGGAAAAAGTAGTAATTATGAGGCCACTGGCCTCTATGAAAAGAGCAAAATGAAGTCGGTTCATTTATAAACTTCAATGAAAGCCAAAAATCTCAGACTTTAAAACTCTCAATTCAGGTATAATTTGTGAGTTCTGGACCAAAGATCAACTCAAAACTATTACAAAAACCTTTGATTCATCACCTTTGACACATTTAACGAGGAGGTAGCTGCAAAAGTTTCCAAATTGTTTATTTATCTGAATTTTTACTAGTCTTGTTTGTCAGTTATCAAACCCAAACCTGAAGGAGCTTCATTGATGAGATTTCTACATTAGATTTGAACAAAAGTTGTATTTTTTCTTTGCAAATTAAATGTGAGTCAAACAAGTGATGTGGCTGTAAATGTGATGCCAAAGTCTGTCACTAGAGGGCGCCACAGTCAAAAAGACTGCATCATGCTACATCTGGAGAAGCTCCTGTAGACACAACATAAAGGTGGTTTGTGTTTTTTTTTTTTTGTTGCAGTTGAGCAGACAGAAGCAGAAACAGGACGACAGATAAAGGGTGAGGAGTGGGTGGGTGGGTGGTGGTGTGGGGTGGTGGTGTGGGGTGGGGGGGGGGTGCAGATGGGACAGAACGAGAAGGCAGCACCTGAGCAGCAGGGCTGGCAGAGTGCAGCGGTAGGAAGGAGGGACGGTGGGTGGTGCAGGTGTAACAGTAACAGCAACGACTGTCGAGAGGAGGAGAGTCCTGGGAGAGATGATCACCGCCAGGAGGAGAGAGGAGAGCCAGAGCGAGTCACAGAGAGTCAGAGCGAGCCAGAGCGAGTCAGAGCGAGAGGGCGGGAGACAGAGAGCGAAGCAGGACAGAGGGGGACAAAACAGAAGAGAAGCAGACAGAGAGAGAAGCTGCGTGAGAAATCGACGCACATCTGAGCAGCGTGACACAAAGAGAGTCTGAGCAGGACGAGCGAACGAGTGAGATCATGAGGCGTTCGGTCAAACTGTCCAGATTAAACACGTTTAAAAAAAAATGTTCACATCAATAAACAGGTATGATATGAAGACACTGAAGAAATGACAGGAAGCATCAGACTCCTCAGATACTCTGCCGGGTTCACCGAGGAGGACGACCCGTCGCCGCGGAGACGGCAGCTCATTTACATTCAGCAGCAGCTCAGGACATTAATGGTGTAATGCTAATGGCCTGATGAACGTCGGCACAGTGGAGCCAGGACGACGTGAAAAGATGTCGACTGATACAAACGGTCTTCAGCCTAATGTGTTTTCAGGCTCTGATTCCAAACAGGGAGATATCCGCTGTCGTGAGTTAGCAACCATCACATCAGGGGAAGGAGGGAAAAGTTCAGGAAAGTGAAAGTTAGCAAGAAGGAAATGGATTAAATCTCTGGTGAACGGAAGCCAGCACAGTTTGAATGTATCTGTTAAACAGACACAAATCTAATCTGACGCGTTTTGGACTGTTTAATCCTCCATCAGAGCTTTAAGAAGACATCGCACATAATCTTTAACAGGTTTACTTTCCAGGATCAGAAGCAAACAAGATGAAGAATCTTTATTATATTTACCACGAGGAAGAAACTCAAAGAAGATCTGAGGTCAGCTCATTCAAGACTGGGGTTAAAGTCTAATTATGTACAGCAGCTCACCAATGGAATCCCAATAAAACTTTGTTTGTTTTGTTACTTCCCATTTCATCATCTCCATCTGTCTTTGAAGTTTCATCTACTGTATTTATCTGATGCATTAAAAGCACCTTGAATTGGCTCGTCTTCGAATGATGCTCTAAGTGAGTAAGTCGCCCTGAAATATCACCCAAAAAATACAGAGACGGTGTAAATTTCACAGGAGCAATTAAATTACAAACATTACACCATGACCACCTTTAAAAAATGATCAAAAGAGATCGAATAAATACTTGAATAAGAAGCCGAGCTCTTAAGAAGTTTGGGGTGTTTTTCAAGAACTTTAAATCTTGTGTGTCTCGTCTTCACCATCAGAAGGTCAAACGAAATGATGTGTGAATTCTCGCACTTATTTTAATGAAAAACTCAGCCGAATTTGTCATTTCACGTCAGTGTTTGGGAGTATTTACCAGTATTATGAGAGTCCTTTGCTGCTGGAACCCGTAAAGTTAAAATTGGACGTTTTCTTTCCAGTGAGATTGTAAAAAAAGGTGACAAAGAGAACAAGAGGACCAAGAGTTTCCTGCATCTGGTTGGATCAGAACCTTCAGGTTTAAACTTTCACTGTTGGACTTTTTGGCTTCTTTGCTCTTGAGTTTACCATCATATGACTCTGTGTGTGTGTGTGTGTTGTGTCTTCCTCTGCGGTGTGTTTGCGTGATGCCCCGCTCACCCCGGACTTCCTCACGCTGCCCCGCGGCCTGGGGACGGGCCGGCTGGACTTGGTCTCGATCACGTCGGAGCCGGGTCCCACCGGGAAGCTCTGGTGCTGCTTGGTCCTCTGGGCCTGCAGGGCCAGCTGGTAGGCCACCTCGAAGGCCTGACCCAGGGTCAGTATGATCTCATAGGTCAGGTTCTGATGAAGAGGAGCGACCGAGGAAGGTCATGAAACCACACAGTGATGATGATCAGTTTCCAGATCCCGTTCCTCGACCATCATTTTATATCTGCATAGCAAATTCAGTTTTTATCTACTTTTCTACATCAGCTTTTTTTTAAGCTTTGTCATTTTATCATCTTACTCCCATCTGTATTCAAGACCTCATCGAGCTGCTGTGCTCAAGATTCGTTGCAACAAAGATGAATTTTTTGCTACAAAAACTTAAAAAAACCAAAGTTGCATAACAGGAAGGAGTGGCAGTAATCTCAGGAGTATTGTGCAGCTCGGCGCCGCTCCGCTCGGTATTTGAACAGGATCCGTCCGCTTCAGCTCAGCAATAAAACTGCTGGATTATTCTTCCCTTCACCCGGCAGCTTCTCCTGATGACGGGAGTTTGGAGGTAAACGCGTCACACGACACGATGTCTGCGCGTGAGCCCAGATCCTCCTGACAACATGATTTCAGGCTGTTCAGCCTTTCCAAGTGAAGTGTGTATTTGTCAATTTTTGTGGTACTAAAACAATAGAAACACTTGATATTCACAGGTTGTTACACTCTCATTCCACGCTGATTGTGATGACATTGGGCTGTTTTCTGGCCCCTGAACTAAAACAAGTTTGACACCTCTATTATACGAGGTTGAAAACCGATCATAGATGAGAACATAACCTCATTTGAGCAGATACAGTGCTCTTAAATTGTCCGCATTTCCTCAGACGGAAGGATGGGCCTTCGGAGAATTACATCACGTACATCAATACACATTTCCTTAATGCGCTGTGTGCGTTTTTTTCGCCTCCGCGCCAAACAAAGAGCGAGTTTCCTCGTGCATCCAGCATTGTGTCTGGCCGGCAGAGAGAGAGAGAGCAGCAGTTTGGTCAATACAGTTTAAAATAACTGACCACGTCTCGCGGCAGCAGGCGGCCTCGCATGCCGCAGCGCGTCCTGCCGAAGGGGCGGTTTCCTGTTTCAGCCGCACAAAAGAAATCTGGGCGCTCGGAGAGCCACAGAAACCCGAGAGCAGCAGGCTCTGCGGGGCCGATAACAGCCCTTATGTAGCAGATTAGTGGCAAAAACCATCAAATCTCCGCCAGCACAAAAGAAGTAATGGGGGTCCGGTTATCATAGGAGGAGAGGGGGATGTATCCACGAGGGGGGGCGATCAACCCCAACTGAAGCGTGACACCTTGGAGAGACGCGGCCGCTCACAGATAACAGCCTCGACCTTGCGGACTGACACATTTCTCCAGTGTCACTACAGGAGATGAGGCTGGAATTTAAATTCGACCGCGAGCGACCAGTTTGGAGGATTTCTGCACATTCGAATCGTCAAAAGTCCGCAACTTGGAGGAAGCGACAAACAGTCAGATAAAGCCAAGACGCTGGAGAGGATTCAGACCGAGCAAAGCCGCTCATTGTTTCCATCGTAATCACTCATTTACCTGTCAGTAAGCATCGGATACTCACAGGATGGATTTGAATAACAGACCTGGTAACAGTTTGTACTCTCAGCTGGTCTGCCAGTTTCAGGACAGTCTACAGGTTACGTTTGAGTAACTCGATTGTTAGTTAGGAACACATGTTAGCATCAAGCTAAGTTTGAACGGTTTTGTCTCATTTTTTAAACTGGTACCAACTAAAATATGGTGAAAAAGTGGCTCCTTGAGTTCTCAGTCTTTTTAAGCAACACAGTAAAAATGTCTTCGATACTTTAGAGATAAAAGCAGGAAAGCATCATGCAAAGATCCTTTTAAACTGGCCTCTCTGAAGGAAAACGAGCTTCTTTTACCTTCAAGCTTTCAACAACATCCTAAATGTGCCATATCATTGTACATCCCAAGAAAATTAGTTAGCTGACATGAGGTAATGTGAGGTTACTGACCACATCCACTGTGCTGAAGACATGGCAGTAATGGTGGCTGGTCTGCAGGTCCTTGGTGATGTAAGCGAACGTGCACAGGTCCTCGGGGTCCTGCGCGGCGCAGGAGATGTTGCGGATCTCGTGCTCGGCGATGATGTTCTGCAGCAAGAACAGAGACGTGAAGGAGGCTCAGTGGGGAGGGCAAATAAGACCTGCAGGGAAATCTCTTTATGGATCCCTCGTGTGGGTTCGTCACATGTCAGGTGGTGCTGAACATATGTGAGAAGTGCCACATGTTAACAAGAAGAAAAAAAAGGCTCAGATTGTTCTTTTACGCAGCAAAATGTGGAAATAGTGAAAAAAAATCCCATCAAACTGAACCACAAAGCAAACTTACAAAGTCTTCCCTCTAAAAGTCAAACAAATGTCAGTGGAGCAGATTTATTCTCCGTCGGGAATGTCAAACTTGAACACGTTGACATTTCCATTCCCAAGAAGAAGAATACGTGTCTCCAACATCTGCACGAGCACGCCGTCACAGAAAAATCTTCCAAAAGAAAACGCGCTGTCCTTTGCACAAGCTTCACTTTGATGAATTACGCGACCTTGTGCTGCGGTGACCGTGTGTCGTTCGATTGTTGTATATTTATAAATTGCTGATGAAAATGCTTCCGAGTGGAGGCAGGAAGTTCTGCATTGATCGAGCAGATTGTGTGTTACAAACTTTGAGCAAACGTGTAAGAACATTTGTTGGTGAGAAACTGGAAGTTTTAGATTTTTATTGGAAGAACACAGATGTACGGTGAAAGGTCTGGAGGGAATTCGAAGTAAAAAAGCTCCTAAAATACTACGAATAAAATAAAAAAGAACCTGGACATGAGATGAAAACGAGAGGAAAGTGTCTGTGTGTGCATCGGGCCTCTGACCTTGTTGGCTGCGTCGATGAACTTCACACCTTTGTAAGTGATTGAAAGGACGATGGTGGGGACTTTCCTCATTTGTTCTGTTGACCTCTGCAAGTAAACAACACTTAAACAGTCAACAAATGTTCCTACTGTTTTATATTTATCCATAAGAGTTAAAGGGAACGTCCGACATACCCGCATTTTGGCACAAGCGTCCTGCGTGGACTCGGTTCCTCTCAGGTCCTTGATGAGCATGGAACCGAGGTACTGCGAAGGAACGCGAGTGAGATTTACTTTGGCGGGTTAGTTTTCGATGTGAAGTTGGAGGATGAAGGAGTGAAGCTTACATTGGCTTCGTAGGCGCAGGACTCAAAGATGAGTTTCTCGGGTTGGTGGTGCCAGTTCTGGACCGGCGCGTATGGCGCTGCCAGGCTGGGCGGCCGCAGGGTCAGACGGGACTCTCGGTGGAAGTCTTCGTACCGATCCTGCCGCGGCAAAAAGAACCCGTTTCATTCCTCGGCCTGGCTGAGAGCCACCGTGAACATTACCTGGCGCCGGGACCACCTACGTGAGGCCTGTGTCGTTCGCTGCGATGTCTTTGGGGGGCGTCGTAGTCGCCGTCTGACACTTTTTTCCTGCCCGGCTCGGCGATGGGCAGCAGGGGGTCCATGGAGCGGCCCGTGTACGGCTCCATCTGGCTGAGCGGAGACGAGCTCTGAGACCCGGGTAGGTCTTGGCACTGCAGAGACCCAATCAGAGTCCGGTTAGTCTCACCTGACCAGGATGTAAACATGATGTGAAGGGTGAGCGTGTCCTCACCCGAATTTGGGACAACCGAGGAGGTTTGACGGGCGGCTCCTCGTACGGCCGCTCTGCTAAAGAGGCGATGATGCGTTTCCTGTGACCCAGCAGGGTGATCTTTAACACCTGCAAAGGAAAAGTTCGCATGCAGCTATTTAAGGAGGGAAAAAGTAAAGAAAAGCCTTTCTATCAAAGGTTCTCGTTATAAACAGTGGGTTGTGCCGTGGAGCTGCGTCATCCTTGCTGCGACTCACGTTGACGATCTCCAGCTCCCACAGGTTCTTCACACAGTCCAGCGTGCGGTAGCCGCTGGCCAGGAAGTTGTGCAGGTACTCGTGCAGGCCGAGGTTCTCCAGCCAGGACGACAAGGAGCTGCTGCCGTCACAGCCCAACGCCTTCACCTGAGTGACCGAACATCGTCAATCATCATCGGCCCAACCGTCTCTGATGGCGTCTGAACTGTCACACTTGATTTTTATTCTTCTCTTTTTGCCATAAAGCTGAAAGTTGTTCGATCTATTTTTATAGACAAAAACATCTAAAATATACAAGGAGTACTCTGGTTCTTCCTGGATGATTAAACACTTTAAATGATCGTCAAGTTGCAGATTAAAACTTCGACTTGCAATATTTCTGTCAATGCCCAAGTTCCTTTAAACGAAGAGAAAAAAAAGGCACCTACAATTAAATAAAACTTCATGAGATGGTTTAAATTACTTCTGGGTCATAAAAAGATACATCAAAGTATAAACCACCTTTGGTAATGAACGTGCTGCGTGCAGGATCTTCTTCCTGTGACTCGGGTCTGTGATTCCAATCTCCCTCAAGTCTTGGTCCTCCATCACGTTGCTGCCCTGAAGGACGACAGACGAGAGACGACTTTCGTCAGCCGCTGTCTAGATTTCCAATCCCGGGGGTCGTTTAGAGGTCATAAAATAAACCGCACGCAAAACGTCTCATCCTTCAACCTCCGTTTCGTCGCGTAAGCTTACGGATGGCGATACGCTCGCCACACTGAAAACACCGGCGACATGATAAAGTCGGAGTCTTCAGGTCGGAGGTGAAATGGAGTTCAGGCAAATCTTCAAAAGAGAAATTGCAGCAGAGTAAATATTGATCACAGTCGTGCTGTCGATGCAGAAAAAAGGTCGGTTACTCCTGAATGAAATCCTCCCAAGAAGCAAACGTACTGGCTGTCACGAGGGGAGGGAGGGAGAGGTGAG
>JAUESE010000060.1:12741203-12753485 GCA_032274725.1 Malacoctenus triangulatus
AAAAAACAAAAAAACAACTGGACGGAATCGGAGCTCGCAGAAGTTCTCCCCGTCGCCACTTCAGGCACACTCGTATGTGGACGGCGCAGAGGTAAGACTGCTCGTTTCTTTCCCCCGCTGCTCCGTGGACGCGGAGCGGGCTTGAGGAGTGGTATGACAGTCATGCATCACAGAGTTACGCAGCTGTGTTGTGGCTTCTGTCTGTGAGTATGCCGCACAAATGGGCTCGTTAAAGCCACTTAGGGACGCGTTCATGTGCTTTACAAGCATGCTGCATTTGTTTGGGGGGTATAAAACGCAAAGAACTAAGCTTATTCTCGTCTTTTTGTGGCGTTTTGGCACAACCTATTTGCAATCAGGGACTTTCGAAGCCCCCTTTTTGCGCACACTGGCGTGTAACGTGTGCATTGCGAGGTTTGGCCCCGTTTCGAGGGCTGTGGTCCTCCTCTGGTCACATACTCAACAGATGAATCACCTTTGCTTGAAAGGCTTGTGGAGGAGGAACGGGGCGGACGTTTCTCGTGGTGCTGACGGGGGGACTCGACAATACAATGGATCCCTTCATCAGCTCGTCTGTGGGCCCCCCCCCCCCCCCCCCCCCCCCCCTCCTCGCTCCCTCTTTACCGCTCCACTTCGCTTGTTGTTATTCCTCACACAGGGAAAATCTGAGCAGTCTATATGTGTGCAATGAATGCACAGATTGAATAAAACAAAGCGGAAGCGTGATTTCAAACTGATGCAAGCTGATGCAGGAATGTGTGGGAGTCCTCCGTTAAGACGCACTGAAATCTGCGCGCTTGTGCCGGGTTGTTTTGTGTGAATCAGCCACGATTCATCTTTACATTTAGTCATTTTTCTAGAGGTTGCTCGTGTGACGTGGTGACGCCTCGATTTGATTCTGGATCTTTGTCAGAGATTGCATTAATTGCTGCCCACAGTTCAACTGCTTCCAAGCTGGTGTATGCGCAGAGGCTTGTTCTCTATACGTTGGATCATGCACGTTTCCTGTGTGAATTCCCTGCTGTGATGTGGGGAGGAGAGTTGTGGTGAAGGAAAGAGGGAGGATTGTATGCGTGCACTCACTGTTCTGAGGGGCTTCTTGCACAACACGGAGGTGAACTGGATTTGCAGGGTTGTTTTTTTTTGGAGGGTCTTCCCGACTCTCTTCAAAGTCCACCTTCAACATCCTCTTTCACTGCCTCACTGGACTTCAGTGAGAGAGGATGATTTCATCGGAGGTGAGACTCCCTTCAACAGGAAGGACTTTACGTCCTTTCACGGCTGCACCTTTAACATTCAGTCAGAAAACAGCTGTAAGGACAGGAAAATGTTTCACTAAGCCGGCAGGAAAATGTTCCTTTTAAAGCTCCTTGACAAACACCTCGATGGACCCGCCGCAGGAACCTTTCACTGTGTTAACACTTGTCCCTTTTTTTTATTCATACATTCATTTTCACAGTCAAAAACAGACTTTGTGAATCTTCACACCACTAATCTCCAACCTGTTTGCTGCCGTCGAGTAATATCACACTGTCAGGAGTGTAAATCTCCATCAACAGGCACAGTGTGCGTACAGGAGAGATTGTGGTTTGTTACTTGATCAGGCCCCAGCGTGGATAGATCAGGATATGTGAATTTCAGATTTTTTTCATGTCAGCAGTGAAGAATCAGAAATCAGTCTGGTAGAACTGTGTTTCAGACGTCACGTTCACCAGGAAAAGCCTTGAATTTAACCTGGTTTGCTTCCTGCTGTGATCGCCAACAAGACAGAAAACATTCAGTCCGTGGTTGCTTCCCTATTCCTTCTTCATCATGCCGCTCTTTATGGATTCCCACCTACTTCTCACCTGCCTGTGCCGCTTTTCAAGACGCGGGCTGTTTGTGCAAATTGAGCACTTCCCCGTTTAAACTTGGTATTTTGAGTGCATTCACGCTGTCACGTAAGCCAGCGCGCTCAGCACGCTGAGTACCTGGACGGGGCGCTCGTAATGGCCAGAAAGTTGAGTGTAAAAGGCTCCTCGCACTCAGTGGCTGCCATCTTGGCTCGGAGGTGAGAGTGGGGGGAGGTCCAGTGGCTTCAGAGCGGTAAACATCACTGTACAGGAAAGTGATGATGATGATGGAGATTTGACATAGAGTGAAAGATTCTGTGCCTAAAGTTGGCCCAAACATTTTTCCTTGAGTGACGGGGGTCGAATGTATCAAGACTGAACGGCATTCGGTCTGACGAGGGGTCGGGCTCTCCAAAGTGGGAACACACTGTGAGACTTTCTGGCATGAACGGTCACTTCAATGTCCGATCATCTGTCTGGACCAGCTAACTGGTGACCAGAGGCAGTTTGAGATAATATGAAGAGTGTCAGGCGTTGACTGCTGTGAATACATACAACTACTTTCCAGCCAATAGGAATGCAGCAGTGAGGGACACATTGATCCCTCCAGCACTGGTGCAACAAATCGTAAGTCTGTAGATTCTGACAGAGTTAAGAACCTCAGACTGCGTCGGTTTTTAATGTCTCCTCTGCTTCATTTCACTCCGTGCGCTCGAATACCACAAGAACAACTTGATCTTTAGCTCGTTCCAACAATTTGTGAAGCCTGTACCTCATATTCGCACTGCAAAATTGGGTAGTGGTTGACAATCTTGCCTCACAGTGAGAAGAACTCCAGTTTGAGCTTTCAGAGCCGTCCAGAGTCTGAGGAGATCAGGTGGTGTCATGACTTTGTCCTCTGAGTGAATGTGTGTTTGTGTCTCTGTTGACTTGATGACCTGTTTGTAGGTCTCTCCTGGCTTTGCCGAAATGTCAGGTGGGATCAGATTGGCACCCGTCGGACGGAGTGAGTCAATATGGACGGGTAAACGTGTATGCTGAGGATTCTGACATCTTTCTGATTTATGAGTTGCAAAGCGATAAACGTGAAAAGCAAGTTATGAACTTGTATGATCGGTAAACTCGCAGCCAGCAGGTTGCATTAGAAAACACGGCTTTCCAAATGAACACCATGTAAAAATCCAGCAAATGTCAACATATTTATTTCTTCTACACCGCAAACAACCTTTCTTTAGACCCTGACCTCCGATATGAAATTGTGCTCCATCTTTGAAAACACCGTCCAATTCCGCGACTGTATATGGAGTCAGATATTAAGGTCAGAGGTCAGGGCGTAGTTCACGTTAGGCTGTAGGCTACTGGCCTGATTCAGCTGGAAAATAAATGTTGATTTAAAACAAAAATAATAAGCTTACAGATGTTTGTTTTGAAAGGGACATTTAGACGTTTCAGACTTTACCTCCCATCTGGGTGAATTGTTTGAATTTGGAACGACAGTGTTCAGTATTTTTCGTTTTCTCCCACAAACAACAAAAACAACAACTCATTAGGATGCAAAGCTTGCAGGAGCTCCTCTAAACACAGTAGGAGACTGAGTGGCAGCGCAAAGCTGGTTACTTTTAACCTTTACATCCAAATTAGTTCCCACGTGCAGTAATCCGGCCTGATAAGGTTCCTCCGCCACCCAGAAGACCGTCCTCTAAATGTTTACAGCCGTTTCCCAATCATTTCTGTGATTCATTTCCCCCCGCTGCTGTGAGGGAGGGTGACATTATAGGAAGAGGGCGGGCTAAATTATTCTCCCAGCCGGCTTCTCTTCCTGTTCCTTTTTCGCGCCGGGCTGAAAAGCACGAGCATACGTCAGCGCTGAAATTCACACACATCCAGCCGTGGAAGAGACACCCGCAGCTGAGGGGGAGACGGCCAGACGGCAGCTTTCCTCGGCGTGCTCCGAGCAGGGTGAAGATATCCATCGCTCTGTTGTTTTGTTGTTTTTTTTTTGTGGAGGACGGCTGGTGGTTTCTTTTTCTCCCCGTTATCGCCGCCTGGTGATCGTGGACTGGTGCTCACATTCTGGATCACCTCCTCTGCTCGCCCCTCCTGGCCGTCCATCTGTTCGTCAGGAGGGCCGTCTGTGTGGCCTCGCCACGCTGGCCGCAGTCTGATGAGCTCCGACACAACAACAGACCCATTTCACACGCTTTCCTCCCCAATCCTATTTACCAAACTGCTGATTCTTCTCCGTCTCCTTCTTCTTCTCCTTCGCTGTGATCCTTTAACAAGCTTTCCTCTCTTTCTTTAAAGCTTCCCATCTCCTCCATATGTGTCTTTCGACAAAATGGGAGAAGTTTTGATCCTTTTTTTTTTTCGCTTTAAAGTCCAGAAGCTTCTGTGTGAAGCCGCCTCACTGCAGATAGAGTCTCTCTTCCCACAGTGCACGAGCGCCGCGACACGCCCACAGGTTGAACATCTCTATTAGAAGCTTATTGACGCTAATCAGACCCGACATCCACTGGCACTCTGGGTAATTTACAAGATTTGCAACACAAACAATGATGCAAATAATCTCTCCCATCCGCACCAGCCTGAGAGTTCATCACAAAAGGAGAGACTTTTGACGAGGTGCTGAATTAATATTTGTTCTCGTTAAATGTTACAACGCCACATGCTGGCCTCAGCGAAAAACAGCTTCGACTGATGCTTATTTTGTCTCTCCTGACAGGGAGCATCCACTCAAATGAGACGAGAGTCTGACACATCACAGGAAGGACTTTAAAATGTTTTGGACTCGCCTTCAGAGTCTTGTAGGACAGATAAAGAAGTACAAGTGATTCCTTTATTCCTGCTTGCCTCCAATCACTGCGGCATTTCTCTACATGGAGTGAGATGATTAGATTTAATTGCCTGATATGTATCAGACACTTTTCTGAAGCGAAGCCGCCCGGCACGAAGAAATACCGAGTTTCTGACTAAACATTGGCGCGATCGAGCGAGCAGTTTGGCCATCCGCTGCTCCAAATATCTCCACCCAGAAACCAAATCTGTGCAACTTCTCCTCACATTAAAGTCTTGATCTTGATTCGCTGGCAGGAGCGTCTCAGTCCTGAGCATTCGTAGACGATTTCGTCACTCACACACGGCGTCCAAGTAGGGCACGGTCTTGTTTCCTTGAGCATCACTTTTGCTGTGTAATTGACAAGATTTGTTGATTAGTGTTGGACTGAAGTGCAATTTCACAGAGGGGAGCTTGTCATCTGGCTCAGCTTTTCACAGGGAAAAAAAAAAAGCCGAACAACTAATCCCAAAACACCACAAAGACGAAAACGTGCATCTGTTGTGCAGCCAACACATAGACACACAAAAAAAACCCGAAGTGCGGTGAACAGGATTTAGAGCAGGACACAGAGAATCCGTCTGAACTGGTGGTGACGGTGTGTTAATGTTGAATTAATTAAGGCACGAGAACATTACACATATTTTGTTGTTACTGCTGCAGCTTTGGGTGAGCATTAACATTAAGTAGGTTGTAGGTTGTCGCCAAAATATTGTCTGGGTCCTGTTCTTGGAAGCCTGCATGCACACAGACACACACTCTGGCACACACATTCGGCTTCCACGCTGTCTGGGGACACCGCATTGACTCGCATTCATCTATTGCACACCGACAATGAACTCAGCCAAAACTACGACTTGCTGCACCCTAAACTGAGGGTGACAATCACATTAACGTGTCCACTTCAACAGGAATTGGGCTGAATTGGTAAAATAACCAACTGATAACCTCTTTTTTTCACTGTTTTTTGTGCTAAAAATGACAAAACAGGACAAACAAATGGTTGTTTTTTTATGTTTAATCTTGAAACTTTTAACTGATCATTGCTGTCCAAATTCACTCTGATTTAAACTGGCTGTGGTTCAGTTTTTGCTTCTTCATATAGTTCAAGATAGAAGAAAGTTGTGTTCCAATACCCACTATGTTCCTGATTCCTTGCTTTTGCATGCCTGGTAAATGTATATTTTAGCATCTAAGTTGGGGGTTTGTTGTCTCATCTATCCTCCCCGAGCTCCTCCCTCTGCAAACTTTCTAATTCTGGTACGGCGCCACGTTTTTACTTAACTTACTTAAGAGAAAAGCACCTTGTCACTTGAATAGAAGTACATTTTGAATTGGAGGATTTGCTGAGATGACGGCTGCTGCTGCTGTTGTTTTTCTTGGAAGGACAGCCGCAGTAATTGTTCGGTGGCGATAACGCCGCTGCCTTTCATGCTTGTGTTCATGCTCTGCGAGCAGTCAGCAGGAAATAAACAAACTTTTAATTTGGTTACCTGTTGGGCTGGACGTGACGGGGACGCTCGGCTGTCTCTCACGTCCTCGCCGTTCCGGCTTCTAATCTCAGAGTTCACGGCGAGCTCTCTGTTGTCTTCACAGCTGCCGTCGTTTATCTTTCGCCATATCGAACGGTCAATTTATTTCTCTGTGATATCTTCCAGCAGATTAAGTCCACTATTTTCTTTCGTACATATGGTATAAGTACTGCTGCTGTAATGGCATTTTAATCATGTGTTTTTGTACCACTGGACATGCATACAAATCACGTTCCATCGCCTATAAATGTAAAATGCTCTGCCTCTGGTTATGCACCACCTACTAATAGTTTTGTGCATCTATCTGGACATAAATTTGAATTTACGGGACATGGAAGCAATAAAGACGTGATGTATTGCGGCTTCACTTTTTCTAAAATGTCATACGGAGCGAGAGGAGGTGATGCCCCCTGGAGAGTAATTAATCAGACGTCTTTTAGACATTTACTCTCCCTCATGCACGTTTTCCTCTGGCCTAAAAAAAGAAACAGGAGGCTTGTGTTGAACATCGGGGGGCGGGGGAGAGAGGGGGGCACTCCACTGCATTTGTCATTTACATTCCCTCTGCTCGAGTTGAGGCTTCCCCCCCCCCTACTTTCTTTGTCAGTGCTAAAGCCCGGCCCACCCCTCATGAATATGCATGTCTCCAGTCTAAAGACATCCAGCCCGTGAACTTCCCTCGAGAGTATCAAAAGCAAATCTTTGAGCAATTCAAATAAATCTTGTGCTAAATAAAGCGTAAAGTCTGTTTTTTTGGTGGGGAGATTATGATCTGGATTAGGCACAGAAGCAGTTTATTTAGGGAGGAACACTTTGGATTCTCTATTTCAGGACGGTTTTTGGGGGGACTGGTGCATATATTAAGTGATTAGATTCAGATTGAATAAGCACTAAGCGGCATTAAAAAAAAAAGTTGATGTCGGTGTTCAGAGAAAATGTTCTACATAAGTTTACAGCAGAAAATTGCCGAAATGAGTAGTAGGGGGGAAAAAAAAGATCCCTACTTTCCCCCATAATGCGTGACTTCAGGGCCAGTTCCTTTTAGCTGCAACAGACCACTCCAGATTAGTTCTTGTTCTGCACACCAGCGCCTGGCAGAAATCTCTCGCCAGCAGCAGTGGGAAGGCTCAGCCGAGTTTCCTAAACCCCGCTGTCAACAGCCACACAGCTCTCCGCGCGCTATTCCTGGCCTTGATTACAATTTGTGCACCGCGGCGACTCGCTCCACAGAAAACGCCACATGGAAATATTCAATTACGCGCGCGGGTCGGACCACGTGAACGAGCACTTTCAATACGAAGTTATGGAATTTCTTTTTTTTCACTTTTTCTTTAAATAAAAACTCGACCCTTTTCTTTTGCTTTTGATGTGACAGGTTATAACATCATATGCAAAGTCTGAATCAGGCAGTAATTTCTTTTCGTCCTACAAAGCTTATAAATCTGCCGTACGGATCAGATTTTAGAAGTCTGAATGCGGAGGCAGATCCAGGAAGCAATCCTGGTAAAACTTGCGCTGCTCCACAGACCAATAAAGGTATCAGTGGGTGCCAGACGTGCCACTTGATTAATTGCAATCCTATGCCTTGCCTGCTCTGCCCGAGTCCATTCTCCACAATCGAACAGGAGCGAAGCACAACAGGAAGCGGGGGGATAATGTGAGGAAACACAATGTCATTGTTTTTTCCCGGGGAAAACGTATCACCCGAGCGACGGCGCGGGATCGCGCGCCGTTCTGCCGAACATCTCGGTTGATTTTTGCCATCCACGAAAAACGTGCAACCGGCTGAGAAATATCTGAAAATAAACAGGTTGATTGTGTTAGTGGAGATCTCCCACAGTCTTCCTCGATGGTTTAGCCTAACAATCATATCGCGCCGCTCAACAACATCCACACAGCCAGGTTTAACAACATTAAATTGTAAAAGGAGACTGCTATTAGAGGCTTTAGTTGTCTCACTTGGTTGTGTTTTGCTTCATAATGGGCCTGTAGGGCTCCCGTGTGCACTGCAGGTCCACTTAATGGCGCACTGATCTTTTCGAGCCCATTACTCAGAGAATCCTTGTCATTGCCCTTGCCCTTCCATAGCACCACATCAGCTTACTGGTAATGAGATGTCTGTATTTACACCCGGTCCTTATTACTAATGCAGAGGCAGCAGTAAGAGATACCATGTCTACCACTCCCAGCTTTCATGTCTGACACCTGCGAGTGTGGAATTATTCACGGTTACTCATTGAAAACATGCAGATAAGCGGCGCGGCGACGGGCTGGATGCCCACCAAGCAACCTGCGTTTGCTGGAAACAACGAAAAATTTACATATATTTGTGTACCGAGTGTGCTGTTGGGATGACGCGGAATATGTTATATCTTTTTTCTCATGCTGACAAAAGATTTAACAAAGACGTCCTAATTAATTCGTGTAATTACGACGCGGTTAGAATTGATTTGAGTCGATGGTTCGGTTGAGACGAAGCCACGACTGAGACGGCCAAGACTTAAACAAGTGTTTCCTTCTTCTGAGAAGTGAAAAGCTTGATAGTCGTCTCATATTTGGCAGTGACATTACTTTTTTTTAAACAGAAAAAAGAAGGTTTTCAACAGAAAATTCAAGGATACATCAAATGTAATTAGATCTACACTGTAACTGTCTTTGTGTGAGGAAATCAATGGTAGAAAGAAAGAATCTCTTAAGAAACGACATCAAAAATTCAGCAACAGTGTCAATAATACACAAACAAACATAAACAGTGACATTAAAGTGAAGAAGATGAAGCGCAACAAGTCCTGAATCGAATTTGAATGGATGAGTTTTTTAGCTCAGAGGAGCATCAGGTACGATCGTCATAATATTGAAATTTTCCTCCTGTAACATCAAAATACATCAAACTTTGGATAGATTGAACTAATTAATCACTCCTGCTATTCGACTCTCACTGAGTGAACGGAGGCGGATGCGTGCAGCAGCACACGGATGTTGAAACCGCGGCGCTCTGAGGGGCTCGCGGTGCGCGAGGACGCCTCGTGTGGCTCACACACCGTGTCCTGTCCTTGTTTACAGCGCGGCTGTAATGGGGGCTCGGCAGACTTTTCCTCGGTCAATACAAACACTATTGCAGGCCTGGCTGCTCCATAACTTGGCAGCATGAAGCTGAGCCAAAGACACACACACACACACATATGAGAAACACACACACGTGCACACAGCAGTGTTGTTCCACCGCCTCGGGCTGTTCTTCTCTGGATGTCTAACCCATGTAGGGAAATATTAGCACATGGCATGGAGTGCATTTGATAGATCAGGGTGTTCCACTAGATTTAGTCCTCCTGGTACTGTAGGCTGGATACGAGAATACATCCTATTAAAAATGCGACATGAAAGGCGAATATATGAATATCTTTGGAGACAACTCCAATTTTACTTCCACCAAGGACACATTTATCTGAGATTTCAAAGCTTCATGTTGAATTTGCTTTCAACTCTGAATACTTTTTTCTCCCCCTAACGTCTGATTCCGTGATTCAGTTCAGCTCTTTGGCTCCAATATCAAAAGCAATCCAGGTGATTTTCCTTCACTGTGGACATGAACCTCTTTCATCCCGAGCATAATGTCTTTTCAGCTGCTGTAAATCACCAATCATTTCTCTGCTGATTGTGTTTTACACCTGCTGCCAGTCTGGAAGCTGCCTTCCTGCTTTCACTCCCTCAGACCTGCGTCTGCTCCCGCGACTCTCGGGTGAAAATCCCCCTCGTTTAACCTGCTCTTACTCCGTGTCTTCGCGGCAACGCTCGACCTGGACGCCCGTCTTGCGATTTGTACACCTAAGCAAATAATAAAAAGGGTGAAATGATTAAACATTCAGATCAGGAGCCGGGCGAGTCCGGCTGGAAGTGGCGTCCGCGGGGCTGCAGGCTCCCCGGGTCTCTAATTAAGTGTGTCCCGTGAACTGTGGACCATCATCCAGGTGGACGGTGCGGGGACTCCTAACTGCCTGCTCGCCCCCCACCCACCCCCCCTCGCCTTTTCATCGCACCGGCAGCCACACACACACAGACTCGACTCAGGCGTTCTAATGAAATGCTCCATCTCTGTCATCTCCCTGCCATTTTCACGATCTATTACACCTCATACATTCATTGCCCTGTTAGGCATTATGTGCCACTGACGTCTGCCACGCCACGCCGTTGTTTCAATTACTCGGAGGAGGGGCGCCGACCCTGGAGCTTCATCAGGAAGTTATATCATTATTTTCTACTTTATGGATTTTTTTTCTCTGTGTGTAGTTAAACATCTTGTGTCGCTTCCCACCTTGTGTGGTGCGGTCTTCCGAAGAGATAAAGATCAGGCGCTAATGCTCGATTACAGCTCGGGGTTTTTTTCTTCGGTGCTGGTGTGTTTGCGGGCCTTAGCCGGCATCCCCGCCCCACCCACCCCCTCCGACGCGCAACACATTTCCTGCCAAAGCTGCCCCTCCGCGGAAATGACCACAGGGTTAAATTCAGGAATTATCTCCACCAACGGGGTGGTTGGGCTGCATTTAATGGCATTGCTTAGATGTTTATGGGAATTCAGACCACTGCATTTGCCCACAAGGTGCAAAATAAATTACAACTTTTCAGATGCTTGGATGAGCCGCTGTGACAACTTGGAGGAACCCAATGAGACGGGATTGGGAAAAGTCGCGGCGCAGGATTCAACCGAGATTGAGTTTTATTGTGGGGGAATCTGCATGCAATGTTTGCTTCGGCATATGTTACCAATGCAGCCGTGAAATGTATGTTTACTGCCTCCAAAACACTTCTGAATTATTTCAGTGTCGCCACCCCAGTCCTGCTTTGCCTGAGTTGGGAGAGCAGGTTGTGATCCTGTTTCAAGGTTGGTGGTTCAATCTCCCAGGTCTCAGAGTGTCCTTGGGCAAGACACTGAGCTCCACCTGTGTGGGGGCGTCTTTACATGGCAGAGTTTTTTCCTTCGTCCCCCTGTGAACTCCTCTCATGGCTCAGCTTAAACACCTTTCGATTCAAGTTAGTTGATATTCGACTGGAAGCCAAAATTTAAAATGGCGTACATGTTTGCTAAAACCCGAACTTCCCTTTTAACTCCTTAGTCCATTAATCATCTCACAATCCTGCAGATTAATCTCATGACCCTGTGGAGTCCATTTACCGGCGTCTCTCAGGAGTGAAGTTACAGCTCGCTCTGCCTCAGCTGCTGCAACTGCAAAACGCTGCATGTGCACATCGTAATATACAAGTAAAGGGAACTATTTCTCTCCAGAATGAGCACATCTGAGACTTTTGGGCGCATTCTTCCAAAACAGCACTTGTTTCTCGTTGAATTTATGGTTGTTTCACGCAATTTTGTTGCACTTTAACTCCAAAAGTGAACTCAAAATAGGAATACAGCACAATCCTATTGGAGTAATATCATCTGAGGACTATCATTTCTGAATACAAACACAAAAAATGACGTAATATTGTCTTGCAGCAGTGGTGAGACGCGATGACATGTGTAATACATTCAGTCTTTTGTTCTGTTGCTGATGTGAGACGAGACTGATGAGACTGTTTACATCACTCAGTCTTCAGGCACTTGCAGACAATACGGTCAACGCAGACCCCGGCTAAACAGATTAACGAGTGCTTTCATCACTGTCTGAACCAAGTTAAACACTTCCCGTCTCCCCCACAGTCATACCTCATTGAACACTTTGTGGGAGGAAGCTGGAGGCTTTCCTCCTGGAGGAACGGTCCAAAATACCGCAGCAGTCCCACACTTTGGTCCAAACTCACAGCAGTGGGGAAGATAACAGCTGCTGGTGGCCATATGTTTTATTAACATTTCAATATATATTCATGATTCAGGCAAACGATGTTAAAGAAATGGAGATTATCATGATTTGATCACGAATGTTGGATTTAGATGAGTTACAAGAGAAAAATGACTAACTTCAGTCAGTACAAACCCACAAGTTGAAGCTTTACTTCTCAATATAATTGTCATAAGAGGTTATGTGAACTCCTCTGTTTGTTGGTTGGTTGGTTTGTCCTGAACAGCATAACTCACAAGCTTCTCGATGGA
>JAUESE010000060.1:12784934-12796682 GCA_032274725.1 Malacoctenus triangulatus
CTGGCACATTCATCGCATGCTGTCTCAGCTGCACTCCAGCTACCCAGCATGCATATCTGACAAGAAGAAGAAGAAGAGGGGTAAAAAAAAAAAATCACTTTTAAAAAAATCTTTAGTCTGGGGATTAAATCCATGTCATCAGACCAAAGGCTGACTGGATACCCTTTGAAGCCCGATAGATCCCACTAAGAGGAGATGAATGGCAAAATAGGGGAGAGATTTCAGTGTTGGCAGACAGCATTAAGCAAGCTGGGCTCAGCTCCCTTTTTTCCCCTTTTTTTATTTTTTTATTTTTTTTGTAATGGTCTCACTAAAACGTAAAGATGACAGCAGGAGGAAGTGAGCGCGCCAGATGACAAGGACCTTTGATACGAGCGCAGGGGTGCCAGCGAAGATGAGGCCTGATGCACCTGCATCCAAAGCGCCCGTCTACAGTAAGCAAAGATTGCACACGGTGGAGTTACTGCAGCAAAATACGATGCATGCACAGGAAGGTGAGACATATATTCGACCTGGCAGCTTTATTTTTACAGGCTCGCTCCATACATGGAGCAATTCCATGCACTACACGTAACAAATCTGTCACCATACTGTGAAATTTTAAAAAAAAGCTGAAAAAATATAGGAATAAAAGTAATTTTTTTTCAATGTTGAAGAAAAAAACAAGGACATAAAAATTTGTGCAAAACATCTTCATCAGAAAAATGAAAAAGAGCTTTTTTGATCTAAACGTTTATGCAAATATTTACAACAATAACAGAATCTACAATGACATTTAACATTAAAATTCCCAAGATGGAATTAAAAAAAAACATTTTAGTGTCTGATTGTTGGATTTTGTTTTTTATTTGGGTAAAAATGAAAAAAAAACCCTCTTAATTTAAACTTTTAACTCTTTAGCATTTGCCAATCTTGTTTCACTCGACAGTGATGTGAACATAACAGCCAACTCCCAGACAAAAAATGTCAAGGATGCAACTTCGGGCAATCCCCCGCCCCCCTTTTTTTTTCTGCACACGTTGCTCCAGTCCAGCTGTCCAGTAAAAAAGCGTGAGTTATTCTCGGTGAACAGCCCAATAAATTCAGCTCTAATTTTATCCTCCCCAGCAGGGCGATCCGGTTTACAGGACGAGCGACTACTCAAAACACAGCAAAGACAGGAGCAGGAGCAGCGAGTCGGGGGGAGTAACTGTGACACCGAGCACAAGAACAGTAAAAGAAATCAATGAAATAAAAACAATATGTTATAAAACAAATATGAGCAATAACTTATGAGGGGTGACATGAGAAGTGAATATATGGAAGTTAACAGGTGGTCATATTTCTTGAGATATCCTGTGTTTTGATTGGTAAAAGATGATGTTAATTATTGTCTGTATTGTCATGTTGATGTTACATTTAGATATGAATTGAATGTGTGGTGTATATAATCACTAATCCCTTATTGGATTAGGCCAATCATTAGACACTGTTCAACAGGTAAAGGTACATTACTCCTGATTAGGAGGTTATTTTAATGTTGGTTTCTCCTCGTCTGTCTCAAGAAGTCCTCGATGGATTCTGATGAGATTTGCAGGATGACTGATGGGTGTGACAGGGGACAAGTGAATACATTGAGGTGTTGATTGGATCTACTGGTGATCAAAAATGATGAAAAATGGCCTTTCTGTGGCGTGTTACGAGTGTGTGGCCCTTTCGGAGAGTCTGGCGTGCCAAAGATTGTAGCAGGAAAGGTGAACAGGCGTCTTGATGGAGGTTTATTCTCTCAGTGTGCTGGAAATCAATTTCCTATCTATATCTGTGTGTCAGGGCAGTACAAAGGGTTCATTTTTATTGTACTTGTGTTATCTATGGGTAAAAAGATAAATGATTAATATGAAAATGAAGAAATAAAAGTTAGGATTTCTTTGTTGTGAATGTGACGAATAAAATTGACATAAAGTCTGATATTAGAGGTTATGATTCCTCGGAGATGAGCGGAGCTTTTCCACAGATGAAGGAGGAAGAAATGGAGAAAGGCTTCACTCTGAGCAGCCAGAGGAGAAAATGTGTTATCAGAAATTTGCTGCAGTGACCTGCTGACACTCAAATCACCGAGGTTGTGCCGTTTTCTGCCCTCGATCAGAAGTCACACGCTGTGCAGCGACAGAGCCGGGCGATCCGCTCTGTAACAAGGACAAGGTACAATAAACCGAGTCGACTTTAGCTGAAAATCACGCAAACTTCTAACAGAACAGGATCTTCGGAACAGTACACATTGAATATTGACATGATCCAGAGCTGTCTGCGAGTCTCCACTTTCCACTTTTTGTCGATTCACGCGTTTGTTTCACGAGTCGTTTTGCGAGCCAACGGGCAAACGGCGTGGAGACCACACCCACTTGGCATGAACCTGCCGTTGTGCCAAGTCCAGTCTGGAGCCCGCCCCAGTTAATATGGAATATCAGAGAGTGATGTATGATTATCTCCAGCGACGGCGCTGCCAGGGAAACAATGAGGTACAGGTGCTCATCAGTGAAAACGGTGGCAGCGATGCAGCGCGGCGCCTCGCTGAACTGGCTCTGCCAGCTCCTGCCGGCCCTCTGAAGTAAATCCTCGCTCCACAGAATACAGCATAAACAAGTGAGTTCTCACAGTGGCTGAGTAAACAGACTGCTTCCCTCTCCATTCCCCTGCTGAGTGCTTGGACCTCTTTTTTTTTTTCTCTCTCTTTCTCAAACTGGGACTCCGGCTGCCGAGGACAATCATACATCACTTTCTAATGTACAGAGTTTTCAGGAAGGATTTGGGAGCTTCTTATGCTCTTCTTCTCTCCCTTTATCTTTTCTCCACCCCCCCTAATATAATGTTGCCTTTGCATCCCGGCGGTACAGTCAGCTCTCCTCCGCAGCCCACGCCTGTATGTAAAGGAATGCACAAGAGAAGCGAATGCTGCTGTTCTCATGGTAAAAATCCCACTTTATCCATTCAAGCATGCCTCAACACTGAAACGCTCTTTGACAGGGTGGCAGCAACCAGAGGGATGCAGTATTCATGGCTCCAGTCTCTAAGAGCGCAGATAAACCCGGGCTATACTTAGAAGCTCAATGTGTGATTTGAAATATGTGATTCCTCCCAAATACGCCTCGGCCCCCCTATTGTCACCGCTGAGGGAGGGGGCACTTGGAGCATTTGCCGCCCGTGACAAAACTATCTCCTCGGCACACTTTGAGATGTGCTCAGCGCTGTTAGCCAGATATTACTTGACTATTAGGGCGCCGCTCTCGGCGAGAGATTTATTGGATTCAGTGGGAGCTTTTACATGGCAGCTGCCACACTTCTGCACAGGGGAGACGGGACGAGATTCTTTTTTTTTTTTGGGGGGGGGGGCCTCATGGCTCTGCCTTAAGCTCTGTTGTTGTTCCATCAGATTAATAATGACCTGATTTCCAATTAGCACACAAGTTTACAGGCAGACATGTACTGAGTAGATAATCTGAAATCAGTGTTGGAAAAAAATACACGTTTTGGACATTTAGTATTATCTGTGCCTTTTGGCGCCTCGCTCCACATGCATGATATCAGTTTAGTGGCCTGCAGCAGAAGCACAACAGCTCCGTCTCACGAAGCTTAATCAGTTGAAAAGCCATAACAAGGTCTTTCAAAACAAGAATTTGACTGAAGAACGACAAAATGGGAGAAAATTTAATCTATTTCAACAAAAATTCGATCATTAGATCCTTTCTCAATGTTTTCAAACTCATCCAGTGTTGAGAACACTACAGCAGCTTAGTAACACAAGAAAAAATAAGAGTAGACTTGGTGTTATCCCACTTTACGTGGGAGCCACCGAAGGGGAGTCCCACTGCCTGGCTCGGGGAGTGACGGCCCACCACGACAGCTGCCGTGCCGAGGTTTTTATTCCCTGACTGCGAGCGTGTCCTCGGCTGCAGGAGCGCACGTTTCGCTGCTTCTTTATTCCACATTTTAGGATGTCCGTGAAGCCGTCGGAGACCTTTCTGAGAAGCTCCGAGGAGCAGCGAGACACAAATGACGAGCGGGCCCGTCTGTGTTTTCTGACCAGCATCGGTTCTGCACAGCGTGAGTGACTGAAGAGTTTATTTTTTTTCTGTGCAGATATACAAGAAAATCAACTTTCCATGCAACACTCAAGCAGGGTGTAAAAGCCCTCACTTGTGGAGAAAAACCTTTACATTACTTATGCATTGATGCTGGTGTGAGTCATGGTTGAGCAGACTGGCAACCGAGTCTGAATTCAGCCATACATTTACTGATTCGTGCAATTTAGAGGTGTGTGGTGAAGCAGCCAATCCTGGCTCAGAATAGATGGAAGGCAGAGAACATGGACAGGTCCAAATCCATCAAACATTAACAAAGAGCAATGGACAATCCTGGATGAGCACGAATTGAAGATGATGAGAAGATGCCTGTGCACGTGAGGAAAATGCAACACGACTTAGCATGCATCCACCCATCCGTCCATTTTTCTTTTATATAGCTGGGGTGTCTGCAGAGACGCCCAGACGTCCCTGATCCTGGACAATACTTCCAGCTCTTTTGGGGGGAAGCCTCAAGGGCGCCATAGTCCCTCCAGTGTGTCCTGGGATAACCCCCCCGGAGTCTCCTCGTGATGGGGTGAGCCCCGAACACCTCCCCAGGGAGGGCGACCAGGAGGCTTCAAAAAACAGGTGCCAGAGGAGCAGCAGCTCTACTCTGAGCTCCTCTTGGGTGGCAAAGAAACTCACACTTTCTCTGAATTTGCTTTCTGTTCTTTCGGTCATCACCCCAAAGTACATCACTACAGGTGAAGGTAGAAATGACTGGTAAATTTAGAGGTTTGCTTACCGGCTCAGCTTCTTCTTCACCCCGTCAGGCCGACACACTGCCTGCATTACTGCTGTCGCCGTGTCAAACGTCCGTCAATCTCTGTCTATCCTTCCATCACTTCAGAATAAGACCCCCCAGATACTCAAACCGCTTTTTTTCTTGACACAGGAACTCTCCTGCCACCCAAAGCCAGCCAAGCACCTTTTTCCTGTGACACAGTGAATATGTACAGATTCCTTTGTAAGCTGCTGCTTGTGTGTCTGCTGGTTAAAGTAAAGAACTGCCGAGTGCTGACACTGTCCACTCTGAGCGTCCGTCTCGTTTGGCACATTCAGGACAAACCGCGTCCGAGCACTTAGGAACAACAGCGGCCGGCTCCTCAACAGCGAATCAAGCTCAAAGGGAGCTTTTTGGTGTGTTGATGTTATAAACTGTGGTGCGACATGAAAAATTAGTTCAAGCAAAGTGGGACACACACAAAGCCGGAGCCGGGGCCTCTGTGTTGTGTGCCTCGCTGCCTCTCATGCACACGCTCTCATCTTCGCTCCTCTTGGGGGGATAGAAGAAAATATCTGGAAAGTCTCCACACACAAATAAAGGAAACACCGGGACAGAGTCACATCACTCCTTCACCACCTTCGCACAATCCTTGTGCCATTAATTGCACATATGCCGGCGTGAGCCTTGAGCCATGAATAATTCACATTTTACATCCATGCAGTGGAGAGTTGAAAAAAACCCTCATACGTGGGGAATAGCACCTTGTAGCTACGAACACGGAGGCACTTGCTGCCGCAACGTCGCATTTGATCGAACGCTTTTTAAAGAAACACCGAAGAAACACCGCATTATGAAAACCGTATGTGCCGCTCCGCGCACGCATGTTTATGCATTTTCCCCCATCTGCGAGGAGTCTGTAATGAGATGTAAATTAATAAATAAATGAGTCACGATTGTGATCGTTTTCATTACCAAAGACGCCACGCGACTCGAGACGTACAATACCAACACGGCAGAAATAGGCCTGCGAATGTTTAATCTCATTACTATGCCACTGTGACCTCTTTATGAGACTTCTTTCTGCGCTCCTTCCCCATTCTGCGTCTCCACCGTTAGATGTTCTCTACAGGTCTCCGCGTCTCCCCCGTTCGCCCAGGGCAGCAACACAGACTGTTTGTTAATGGAATCTGCATTTTGCATGAAGACAGCGTTAATGAGCAAATATGAATCGGCCCCAGTATCTCCGGCTCCGCTGAAGCGAGCTAATGGACAGTGTCCCGGAGAGGAGGGGGGGGGGTAATGGGGGGAAAAGGGGGAAATTAGCTGTGAGGTGGGTGTCTGATGTCTGTTCCAGAGGTGGGATGAATGCAGATCGTCGACTGTGTAGAGTTACAGTGCATGTAATGAAGCCTTCCTGCACCCCCCCCCCCCATGCTCCTGCTTTGTTTCAGCTGCTTGCCGAGCCCCCGCACTCTCGTACCCTCGTTTTCGTCTCCCACCTTGAGTGTGACTCATCATACAAGGAACATTTCACACAGAATTAAGGTGACACTGACTCAAATTATAACGCGCCTGCAGTGATTTGTGTAACATTTGCCACAAAGGTGACTCTGTACTCGAAAACAGCGAAACAGTGAGGCAGAGCTGAGAGGAGGGAGGGAGGGAGGGGGGAGGTGGGGGGAGGGGGGGTCTCACTGCGATTCTACCTGAAATGAAACGCAATTTAAGGATTAAAACTCTCCCCGTCTGATGACTGCACACACTTTTAGATGCAGCGTGACTTCTCCTTTCCCGAGGACAAAAGCCAGAGAGAGGGAGGCAAATTCATCCACGCACCATCTTTCAGCCAGACAACACAGAGCTTTATAGTGCCATTTATCTCCAACACAGAGAAAAGCCAGACGAGGAGTAAAAGATGCGCAAAAATGCCACTTTAACGAGACAAGAGTATTAAAAGATGAAATAGAAAGGTTAAGGATGAGTGGGACTTAAAGGAAAATATATCCGAAATGTCAAAAGTGTCCACAAAAATATGGACTGATGAAACAAACGGTATCCAAGCAACCGTGTGTTTCCAAATGTGACTTGCAATCATGCAATTTCAGGTTCGCAATTATGGTGAAATTGAAAAATATAATCAGACAAACAAATATGGAAACAAGACATTTGAGCCATGCTGTGAACTGCATTACAGCTTCTCCTCCTGCCATATACCGACGTGTAATGAACGACACCCACAGCTTCCACAGGGTCCGTCACTAAACTCTTCTCAGTGATAACGACATGTTTCTTTTTCTTTCAACCCTTTTCATTGTCCAAAAAAAAAACACATTCCTTTGATGTCAACAATAAATAAGCGCCTGTTTTTTTTGTTGTTGTTTTTCAGCAAACAACAAAAAGTAAGCGCACTGAGTGAAATGATACCAAGAAAAATGAACATTTCAACGAAATTCTGGACTTTCAAATGGAGTAATAACATGCTGACAGTTTTATACATCTGTTGAGTGAGTCATGGGAGGTCTGTCTACTCGATTTAACTTTGTATTTTTTGGCTTTGATACAGTTTGTGTGATAGTTTCTAATAACAGTGAGAGGAAATTCAAATAATTGATATGACAAATTGTTATTACTGGATGCAGCAACATCGTTTCCATCATCTCTTCTCTGCTGCAGGTTGAAGGTTCTCTTCTTTGCATGGCGGCAATTATTTGGACAAATTACCATAATTGGTCACTTTTGGTAGCTTTTTGTCACATATCCTTGATACTAACAAAAGGTAGTTTAAAACCATCATCATATTGCATGTAATCATAGTGTCCTATTTCCACCCTTTGTATGTTCTTCTCCAATCAGTTTATCTGATGCTTTTAAGTTGAAAATACAGACTCAGGAAAAGAATGGTGACATGTTTCTAATCATGCGCACATCAAACTAATGCAAGTGACAGTGTGTCTATTTTTAATTGTGTGCTCGTATGTATCTGTTGAGTTATAATTAGAGTACTTTTAGGCAAATGATTAATGATGCAAGGCAGCAGTACTCAGTAGTGTTAAGGAGGTGGAGCTGACTGTAAAATCTTCCGCAAAAAGTCCAACGAGAAACATTCCTATTTAGCGATTTGGAGTTTAAACCGCAGTCCGATGAGTCCCGCGTGAATATCAAAGTCCGGGTTGAGACGAAGCCCAGCAGTGACTGCAGGCTGAACCCAAACCACAACCTCCCCCAGACCTCATCAGCCTCAAAGCACAGCTGCTGCACAGGCGCTGCTCCCTCCAGCTCTCCCAAACGTCTTTTGCTGCGCACGTCCTCTCAGACCTACTCAGGTGCAAACGGAGACGCGCCGAACGCGGCTCGAAGAAAACGGCGCCCCTCAAAATGACATCTGTCGCCGACGAGAATGCGAGACACGATCTCCAGGAGTCGCAGTTCTTCCCCTCAAACAGGTGAACTTGATGACAATTGGAACGGATTTGAGGCTTTTATGGAGGATCAGCATGCAGACGCGCAGACAGCGTAATGCTCTCTGCTCCTAAGGACTTTATCTCCCTTCTCCGCTGTGATCACATCGGCCTTCAGGGCCTAAGTATCTCCTCTGCTGAAGCATGGCGGCCAAAACAGCCATTCCCCGTTGGATTAGGACATCACTGTCAGACGGCTCCTCTGTGACGGACTTATTAGCAGGACGCTTGTCATTGTGAGGCTTTGCAGGCGCGACGGGGATGCAAAAGCTGAGTGGTGTGTCTTAATGTGTGTCCTTTCACTGCTTTACATTATGTTCAGAGGGACTCAATATAGCAGAGCATTAAGTCATCAAGCAGTGTGGCGAAAGCAGCACGTCTGCGGTGAAATTCCTGCTCTATGGCCGTTCAGGGACCTTTTTCCTGCAGGGGGGGGGTTTACATGTTCTCCCTGTGCATGCATGCAGTTTCCTGTTCATGGACTTAATAGGTGTGATGGCATCCTGTGTAGGAGTCATTGTGGAGATGAATATCAGCTCTAGTTGTCTCTGCTTTGTGTTTATTTCATTGCTCTGTGATGTGAAACGTGAATTGAGCTTCTTCAGACATCAGTCATCGTTGCTTTCCTGAATTCAAACCACAAAAAAAAGCTTTTAATGCCTGTGATAACTGAGATGCTTTTCGTGGGACAGGAGAACGGTGAAACTGTGAAAAGATGCGTTCAGGGCAGGAGGATTTGTTTCTGCAGAGCCGCTTTATTCGCAGTGATATCGTCCATGTTTTCTTTACAGCGAGATGTGAAAAACACTCGAGTTGTGTCTCAAACAAAAAGCTTTTTATAGTAAGGCGTTTGCTAATTATTGACTGTTTCCACAGGAACAGTCTGGCTTTGTGGGTGTTTGCTTGTCATTCAGGCTCGTTGGGAGCTGGCAAGTCGCCAGCGGCTGATTCAAAATTTAGCGTGGCTGTCGGTGATCTTTGATCATTCGGCGGGGAAAAGATTTGTACTTTCTTGAACTATTTCAGAAGCTGTTTTTAGTTTTTTTTTGGGTGCGTTCCTCCCTTTTAACACATCATCTTTTTTTTGCTGCGCCGCGGTATTTAGTTTAATCCTCACGAGTAACTCCCCTCACAAGTAGGCACTAAACTTTTCAACCCTTGCGATGAATTTGAGCAAATTGCACTCAATTAAGATGTCAGAACAGAGCGTGCGGCGGAGCTGAAAAAGTGCCGTTATTCAAAAAAACATGCAGCCAAATGTTTCGGGACAAATTAGTGAGAAAGTTTTGAAAGGACCTCCAAAAATAAAAGAATGATGTGCTTTTTCTTCTTCTTTTTTTCTTCCATGCAGCATGTGGGCTGAATTTGTCCCACCAGAGGGTCTAAAGAGGCCGACAAGATGATCTTAGGACAGTTTGCGAACAAAACAATGAACTTTTGTCACTAACATGAGTAAAACTGAACAGCAGGTGACAGAAATACGATCTTGATCTAGATCTTATCGCTCACAATAAGTATGAAAGTTTGTTAAATGAGGTGATTTCCGAATGTAATTGTCTTGTATGATGAGGTGAACTGAAAAGATGTCTCTCAATCAGCCTCCTCATTATCAAACCTGACAGCGTCCTCCTGAAGTGAATTCAGTTTCACGACCCGGATCGAGAACTTGACCTAAATATCAAGTGATTTAATTTAAATGGCGATTAAATGATATTCAATGAAACTTTCCCAGGTTGACGCGCCCTAATGAAGAAAAAATAAACTGTCTCGTTCCCGAGTTTCGAGACCTGCCGATTAATTATTCCATTGCGCGTGTTTCAGTGAAACCTTACTGGTGGCGAGCCTGAGCTCTGTCAGCTGTCAGTGTGGCAGCGCTCGTCGCAGCTTGGGACCGTGGGTGAGTGTAGCGAAGCCCCCCCCACTCGTCACACTGAGGGGGAGACAGTTGCTCTGTGGATTCTGCAATTTCCCCATAACTCCCACTCTCTGCAGAGAGCTGATGTTTATCTGCCCGGCCCATCTGGGCCGTGCGACTAAACATCTGGTGGAGCTGCCACTGCGCATCCAGCGTTTCCCAGAGTGATGGCGGCGAAGGGGGCTCTCCTGTCCACCCCCTTCCTGAAAGGTATTGAGAGGCAGGGGAGGGACTTCATCTCTCAGACGCCACAGCTTGTTTCTCAACCGCGACTCTATTGCCTGAGTGCTGTCCTGCACTCAAGACATCCATCGTGTTGTTTTGTTCAGTGGTGCACTGCAATTATCATGATTGTGGCTTTATTAGAGTGTAATCACAAAGGTTGGGATGATTAAGTTGATTTTTAAGAAGGAAGTTCCTGCGCTGCAGTTTTTAGCCCTAATTTTCCAAATTAAAACAGGATCCCTCGGAAAACTATTAGACCTCATCATTACCAATGAACGCAACGAGAAGTGCTTTGAATCTAAACGCAACTTTTGGGTCTCTGTGCTTCTTTTTTCTCACACTTGAAAATTGTTGACATCCGTGCATTTTCTTCCGCGTCGTGATTTTTAATGGCGGTAAGGAGAAGGAGTCGCTCCATCATTAGTCAGGCTCCGCTTTGAAAACGTTTCTCCGTTCACTCTTTCTACCTGCTCGTTTATTTTCAAACTTTCGTCTCCCGTCTCTTTTAGGCTCCCCACCCCTCTTTCCGACGAGATGTTTTTGCAGTGTTGAGTTTGGCTTTCATCCATTATGGATGCCGTGTTTTAGGGGGATGATCTGTAGCAGAATGACATAAATATCCTCCCTTTGGTTCCCAAGACGGGGAAGATGCGGGGAGCAAAGCAATAAGGACCACTGTGAAACGCTGGAGCAGGACGTGTTTATTATTTGATATGATGTCCGGAGCTAACGAAGGCAGGAAACTCGCGTGTGACCAGCAGATGGCAAAGCACTCTATAATTTATGACTTGTGGCAAATCTCTTGACACTTTCGCTCTCGTTGATGTCCAAACAAATTTGTTTTCAAAATAAGACACAACCGCGGTTGTTCATGCCAGAGAGATATTTTTTACTATTCAAAATAAGGAGCATAGCTGTCAGCTCATTTCTTTAGCAGGTGCTGGAATATCGCACGTCTTTGGGACCCTGAAAGAATTTCGCCCTTTGTGTCCTCTCTGAGGGGCAACACCACAGCAGGGGGATGTATGTTAGCATACAAAGACAGCATGCAGTAAAGCCTGACGGATCTGTGTGTGTGTGTGTGAGTGTGTGTGTGTGTGTGTGCGTGTGTGTGTGTGCGTGTCTGTGATGGTCAATTGAGAGAGACAGACAGACAGACAGCTGCAGGCCTCTCCCACTGTGTCCAGATCCATCGCTCTATTAGTCTGGCGCTGTGGAGGAAGCCTGCCCACTGTTCGCACACACGCACACACACACACACAGACACACACACACACACACACACACACACACACACACACACACACACACACACACACACAC
>JAUESE010000060.1:12891456-12903908 GCA_032274725.1 Malacoctenus triangulatus
ACACACACACACACACACACACACACACACACACACACACACACACACACACACAGCTTTTCTGGGGGAAAAAAACAACAACCTCAATGCAAACCGTCACATCAAAAGGTTTGAAGAATAAAGAAAACCATCATTGGATTCATGCAGAATGGGAGCACAGTGCAAGCAGCTGACTGAAGCCCCTGACTGAAGCCCCTGACGGACCTAACCGGAAGCGACTCTTTCTACCCATGAGCCAATGCAGCCGACATTACAGTTAATCTAAAGGCATCCACTGTTCTTTACTCATGTTTCCAGTTTCCCAAGCTGTTAGTCTCCGAGCCGGGGCCAGACTTTGTTTTATGGTGCGAGTCCGGCTGCCATGAACTGGACTGGGGGGGTTATTATTCCTACATTGATTGCTCGTCAGGCGGGCTTTGTACTGGGTCACGGAAGGGAAATTCATTAGCATGCACATACTCTCAGCGGCATTTTGGCAGAGCGACAAAACAGCTATCCTGAAATGTTGCGCTGGGAATTATAAAGCTCGTCGGTAACCAGGGAACATTTCCCCGCCGCCTTTGGACTTGTATTCAATAGCGTTCCAGCGAGGGCGGCGGCGCTCCTTAAACTGATCTATGGAGAATCACTTTAGGTGTAGATACTGTTCGAATCACGGCGTAATGAGATAAACTAATCAATTTTACTGGGCAAGAACAGCAAAGAGTTACACAACAAAATTATTCAGGAGCTTAATATTCTTCATACTGGCTGCAATGTTGACATCAGTGGAACATAAAAAATGTAAATATCTGTAAGTTGAACAACAAAGTATAAAACAATGGGACCAATTGATTGTGGTTTTTCAATTTAAAAAAAATCATTGTTCTCCCAAAATCCCGTGCTCCCACTGGAAGGACTATAACCTGAATTGATGGGTCACCAAGGTCTTCAAGATGTCCCTCGTGGTCCAAGGAATGATTTTCTTTAGCACCTTGCATCCCTCATGCTGTGAAATATTGCACCCATACACATTTGTAAGTACGTCATAAAATAGCCCAGTGGGCTAAAATGTGTGTGGGTGTAAGATTTGTGTCGGCTAAAAGGTCCGAAAACTGAAATCAGAGCCAAAGAAATGAGGAAAATAGCTCCATGATAAAAGTATTGATGAACTCAATTTGAAGGTGTTTGTTTGACTTGGATTTGTCTTTTTTTTGTCTTTGTCCTCCAAACAGGTGGGCTGTGCATCTCCCAGTCAGTGAAAATACCACGAGAACCCAAAGTCGGAGAGTTCGATAAGATCATCCGCAGGCTCAGTGAGAACCCCAACGCCCGGGTCGTGATCATCTTCGCTAACGAGGACGACATCAGGTGAGTGTCAACAATCTTCAGAGTCAAAACTGTTTTCAATGTGTATGATTAAACAATTTCTTGTCCTTTAATAAACCCATTTCGATCACATTCAGAGTTGATATAGATGTCAAATAATTTTGTTTATTTAAGATAATCACTTCTTATTACTAGAATTGCTGCAACAGGAAACAGTGAAGTTCTCTGAGCACGGAAATAATTTCAAAACATATCCTATCTGCATGATTTTGTAACTGAGCTACAATAAATTAGACATAGCATCAGTATTTTGATCTCAGAAAAAAGCAGCATAGAGGAGTTAGGCACAGTTGAAAATAGGGGGAAACTTTACATCAGAAACACCTGTTGTTTTGGTTCTGCTTAGATTGTGTCAGAGATATTGAACCAGAGTAACACGCTGTGTTTCTCTACCCCCACAAGTCCCCTTTATCTCCCCCCAACAGCGTTGTAATCCTGCTTGGCATCTTTTCCGATGTTCCCCGTCTATTATGGCCCATCGATTATTACAGCAGCGTCGCTGCGTTTCTTTCAGGGACTCCGATGCAACAATGGAAACTCGTGTCTGAATTAAAAAATGAATAAATTAATTGAAGGATTAATCCGCACAAGCAGAGAACTGTTGAGGATTTGTGTGGGGCGGTGTTTCCCAGCAACCACTTAGTAGGCCAGTACATTGTTGGTGGAAGTGGGCAGTGAATTGGGGGGGGGGGGGCAGTCTCCTGATGATGACCAGGGCAGAACTCCCAGTACTCATTGACTTAATCCGGTCCTGATAACGGGTAATAGTGTGGATATATAGTAATTACAGAAAGCCAGGGGGATTTCTGTGCTGCATGCCTGCTCCATACTTGAACTCAGTCCGAGTGAGCCAGCCGCTGCCTAATAAGACTCCGACTTGCCGACGTAGAAAGGTAGAAGAAACTGAGCTGCTTTAAATGGGACACTGTAAGACGACAGACTCGTATTACTGTCTGGACTCGAGGTCAAAAGGTCAAAAAATATATATGAATTTTATAAGTCTTTGGTAATCCAGTGGATGGAGATTCACTATGTCAGTTTTTTTTAGGAGAAGAAAATGCCAGTCCTTATAAATATGAGAATAATGATAGAATTTACAACATGCACAACATGTTGGTAAACAATTTACCAGAGACAAGAATTGTTACCTAAAGAGCGGATGCTCATCCATCACCCTGAAACTACGCCTTCCTTCGTCATTGCCTTTTTTCACGTCGGCCTCATTGGCCAGTGCAGTCATGTCTCTGTTATGTAATCCCCCGACGATGAGAAAATCTATATCTCTCATTTTCCTACATGAAGCTTGTAATTGCATCTTAACACCTGCTCATCTCACTACGTTTCTTGAGACAGCGGCTGAAAAAAAAAGTCTTTAGCCATCAGCTGCAAATCCAGGCGGTCCTAAAAACTAAAGGAAAAGAGTCGGAGAATCGGGTTGGATGAGTAACTGCTTGCAAGGTTATATCATTCATTTTTTTTGTGTGCGAATACAAAGTCTTCTGGTATGTTAAAACAGCATCTGTCATGTAAAAAAAAAGGCTTATATTGTCTTCGGCACATTACAGTGCTCATTGTTTATTTTTGTCCCAGTGTCTTTGGGGCAATATAAGATGTAGGTGATGCTCGTCATGCCAGGTGGCTGCATTTAAATTTTATGATGCTGTGCTGAAGCATTCTTGATGCGACTCTGCTGCTGTAGCAGCGCATGTCTGCAGTTTTTTACGACTCCCCAAACTTACGTTCCCTGGCAACATGCCTGGACAAATGATGGCGAGGGCGTTGTTCTGCCACAACCAGGAAGAACGCCGCTGCAGTGAGAAAGATGGAGAATCTGAGGTGCCTTTTTTTTTCCATGACCACTAAAGTGCCTCTGTGCAACTTTGCCCAGATCCAATGTAGAATACTCTCATCCTGTCACCACCTGCACAGCAGCGACTCGTCTCTTTAGGGCGCATTTGAAGAAGGTCGCCGAGTTATTCTCTACACACAGCGCAGCCTCGACATGCATGAAACATCAGAAGACAAAACAGTTCGTGGTACAATTAGACACTTCTTGCCTTCTTTGTCCCGCAGGCGGCTCCTTCAAGCAGCTAAAAAAGCAAATCAAACAGGCCATTTCATCTGGGTGGGCTCAGACAGCTGGGGCTCCAAAATTTCCCCCATACTGAACCAGGAGGAAATGGCAGAAGGCGCCGTCACCATCCTGCCCAAACGACAGTCCATAAAAGGTAATCACATCGCCGTCGTTGCTCAATAGTTCCACAAAGAAAAAAATGAGAATTCACAAATACCAATCGAAAACAAAGCACTCTTTCTATATGTATTTTTACTTCCTTACTATTTTACGAACATAATTGATGATGAAGCACAAGCATAAAGACTGTTCAGCCACAAAATAGCTTGAATCGACTGAATGAAAGCTGGCCTTCAACAGAGTCCATTCTAAAGGCTAAAAACTCGTCTTTCCCTTTCGTTTTTTTTTTTTTTCCCAAGGCTTCGATCGTTACTTCATCAGCCGAACGCTGGAGAACAACAGGAGGAACATCTGGTTCGCAGAGTTTTGGGAGAACAACTTTCAGTGCAAACTCAGCCGGCACGCTTTGAAGAAAGGATCCGGAATCAAAAAGTGTACAAGTAAGTCCACATCTAATTGCACAGAAGGCTTCCGGTCAATGCGGAGAGCCCGATCGATGACCGAGTACATTGATTAAAACCGCTGAGAGTAGAGCGTGTATGTCTGTGCTTTATTCGAACCAACCGGGACTCATGCGGGGAGGAAAAGAATTGCTCATGCTCCAGAAGAAAATGAATTCAAACATTTTTAAGTGAAAACATTTGTATTTTTTGTTGTTTTGGAGACCTTAATCAGAGTAGAGTATATACATATTTACTTAATAGGAAAGTATGATCCTTGAAGGCACAAACAGTTGGTAAACATAATGGAAAATCATGACAGTTTCTGTTGAAGGTTTGTTTTAAGGTTTGACTACGTAGTTAGCTTAGAGTTTAGTTAAAACTAGGTACACAGATTTTTTTCATCAGATTCACAAAACATCCACAAAAAGATATCCTGACAGGAAACCAAAAACCAGAGACCCAGAGTGGATAAACGGTGACAAGTGTGTCCATGTGTCCATTGAAACACTAACAATGAGGCCACAGTCAGCCGTCCCCCTTGATGTCCTCCCCCTTTGGAGCTTGTGTTGACTTTTACAGCAAAATGGATTTGCTCTTCTGTTTCTGCTTTTAGTAACGAGAGGATAAGGAAAGGCAGCTTCTGCCACATGCAAGGAAAGTAGTAAACTATCAAGATGAGTATTCCCCTTCAAGTCCCATGATTAGTGGGTTCGATTTGGGGGTTCAAAGCTTGGGCTTCAACGTGACACTCAGGGCTCAGTAAATATGGATGTTCGCATCAGGATAATTGTGGGAAATCGAGCAAGAACCTAATTTTGTGCAATAACTTTGGCTGACCGAGGTTGGCAAGTGGTAAGTACCACGAGTTGTAAATAAGTCTGAGGAAAAGGACCGTAGGTCAAGATAAGTTATCCTTCATTGACCCCCTTTGGGAAATTACTTCTTTGCATTTAAACCATCGTATTCATAGTTGTCTTAACTACACATACTGAGAGTAGCTGCCTGCAGTGCTGCAGCTGAGCCTTGCTTAGGGGCTCACTGTTGTGAAGACTGGGGTGGGAACAAGTGGTCGTGCTCACTTTCTCCAACTCAGTCTGGGGAGTCAAACCGGCAGCCCTCCGTTTACAAGTTCAGTTCCCACTGCCACAACAATCCCTCTACTACTAATTGAGTTGAACAGTAATGGCTGCAGATAAGCGAATGGGTCTCTCATTTTAAAAGAGAAATAAGCGATGTTCCAATTACTCATCTGTTGGCTTGTTTCAATTCGCCGTGCTGCGACAACAGCAATCACAGGACTTTGCCACCACATGCACTAAAACATAATCAATAGTGAATCCAGTCAGCCTATTAGAAAACAAGCTCTCTGGTCATTAGAATCAGTGCGTTCTCCGACTTTTCCCTCATGACGCTCCGCCGTGCAGCTCTGCATCTCAACAGAGTCCAGACTGGCTGATTTAAAGTTGGCACACAAACTGTTTCTGAGCAATCTGGTCCTCATTTAGTTCTTCATATGTTGGTTAGTAAAGAAACAATGAAAGGCAATGAACATAACTCCATATCAACAGACTGTACCGAGCTACCGAGAAGCCGCGGTTGTTTGTCGACTCGCCACTTTCAGTGAACACCAGCAACTTAAACTTTTCCAGCACACCGCTATCAGGAACACCGGCTCTGTCCGGAAACTCTCAGACTTCACTTGTCTCCAATTGTGTGAGTGTCTGTAATAACGCTTGGTTTGAACTTTCCTTTTTGAACCATTTCCGTCACGTTCTGTTTGTTTACAAGCGAGAGCAACACTCTGAACGGCCTCCAAGAGATTAAGTCTGAAATTGAACACGTTATCCCCATATTCAAAAGATTAGTGCTGCTTTGCACTTCACCTTAAGATGGAGCAGCTAAAAAACACACTCATCATCTAATTTTTGGGAGCCAGTGAAAAGTAATTGCCTCCTTTGCCAGTCGTGTTAAAGGGCGATTGGATGAACAGTGAACTAGATGCCAGGTAGACAGGCGACTAAAGAACAGCTTTGCTGAATTGCTTGGTTAGTTGGTATTTTTCAGGCATCTCCAGTGTTTAGTCATAATTGTAATACATTAGGTGACAGTAACAACTGGTTGAAACCGATGGAGGAATATCACTCAAACATGAACTTCTCGTCAGCTTCCTACAGAGCTTTATCAGGTTGAAACAAACTGTTTGAACTTGAATACCTTAACTGTTTCAAAGGAACTCTTCCTCATTACCCAAATTAGGCTGATGTGTGGGATATGCTACTCTTAACCTTTAAACTACAGGCTTTTCCCTCTCCTTCTCATCTCTTCTCACAGAGAGACCAAACAATACCTATATACCTCCCATACCCCCACGACTGCTGCGCCACACCCTCGCTGAGTAGAATGTTAGCGACATGAGCGAGGAGAAATGGAAGATAGAGGAAGACGAAGTATCTCCGAAGCAAAGGAGCACACGATCAATCATCAGGCGGTAGTTTTGGGTTCAAGAAGGCAGACGTTGAACAAACAGCGTCGTGCAAAATATGATACCAAGATATACTCTTGTTTCAAAGATATACTCCCAGTTTCTGATTAATTTTTGGCCTTCATTCTAAACCACTGTACCGCTCTGTAACAGCACATATTGAGGAAGAGCATGGAGGAGGAGAATAAAAAAAAAAATCGGGATACAAGGTGCAAGTCAACCTGAAAAAAAGACTAAAAAGTCACTCCACAAGTGTAAAACCTGTGCGTGAAAGCAGCTCGGATATAATCACGGATGATTTGAATTTCCTTTCAGAGGAAAATTCATGCTGACACAATGGGATTTTGCGGTGGAGGCGCTGTCGTAAAAGGTAGCAGTCACGAGAGCAGTCAAATGCCAGCGCTGATGTAGGCGTCTGCTCCAAAAGCATGACAAGAAGGCAGATCTGCTAACAAGTCGAAAAAACGACAACCTGCAGAATCTCTCTCAGAGCGCCGGCGCGCACCAGAAAAGAGCTGACAGCCGCGATGCAGCGGCTTTTCTTGAGAAGCGCCCACCTTTTACTCTAAAAACTTTTCATGTTTTAACTGAAATTCAGCCGTCACATCTCCAGCAAGAGCAGCGATAATTCCTTTTGACGAAACATAAAGTTTTAAACTGGCTATGTGAAAACTTCTGAAAGGCTTCAACACCAAGACACGGATCTTCATGGTTGTTTTGGTCATTCTTGTTTTCTTTTGTCATCGAGAGACCGGGAAGCGTTGATTAAAAGGTAATTTACAACCGCAGCTGCCGCACATCAACAAGAGCAGTTGCTACTTTCATCAATTTGGGTAATTACCTCCACCGAGGAGGTTATGTTGTCGCCCGTCTGTCCATCTGTCTGCCTGTTTGTAACCAGGACACTTCAATAAGTTAAGAACGGACCGGCATTAAAATTTACCGGAACAGGAAGTATTAGTCCAGAGAACAACTGATTCAACTTGAGTGTGCTACGATCGTTCCCTTCATATTTTTTCTCCAACTCGTCTTGTTTCAAATTATTTCCACCTTTGACTTTTGAATAGCCAATTGGTCTACGGCATCCTTTCTGGCTCAAACTTGTAGAGGGACGAGAAAGTTGGTGGATACAGTGATAACTGTGCTTTTGCGGTGCATTGGACTGAGTGCAACTCAAGCCTGTACTTGTTTATGAGGAACACCAGACGACTTCAAATCAGTTTTTATGAAAATAACACCAAAGTTTATGAAAAAGTGTTCGTTATAAAGAGAAAGGTTAAACGAATCACTGAGTATTGAGGGTGTCTGGAGGTCAGTGAAATGTTTACAGCACTCCCGATGATATGTGACCCTCGCACTGTAAACACAATGTAAATGTTGATTATTTACACATCTTGTATACTGCATGCTTGACATTTTTTGCACATAGTTCTGCCAACATGTTTGCACTTTGGTTTAATCACTTTTAACACTGAGGAGACTTTGTGCCCATGACGGCAAATAAAAGCCAGCCTCCCTGTAACCTCTAAAAACACACAATATTTTCTAACATATAAATAAAAACAATGTCAAACTGACCTCGTATAACTTCATCATCTTCTCTCCTTTTTGCTTTGGCCCCAGAAACACTCTGACACCAACTCGTTTCATTTAACCGACATATTCATAAAAGGTCCTTTTTTCATCAGGCAAAAAATTCAAAATTCTCCCCGTGAATCATATTTACATACATAACCTCTCAGCCAAACTTTAATATTTGGACATCATTCTAGTGCTGATCGAATCATTCACATTCAACAGAGACGGATATCATTTCAGACTGTGGATTTAGCTCGAAACTAACTGGAGGGGGTCATTGTTTCGTCTCATAGCCCATGAAATGATTTAGCAAGAGTTCGGATGATGTTATCCGCATATGACACACGTCGAAATCTCAAACACTTTGGTTTATTGAGAGTTAATGACGAGGTTTGATGCGCTGGCTGGCTCAGACAGAACCTAGATGTATTAAACTCACCTCCTGAACTGCATGTGATATTGCTGAAAGTTTTCTCAGGTATTGAAAGGTTATTGTTATTGTGGAAATAACATTTTCTCTCTGTGTGTCAATATGAAGCATCGATGTATTTTCACAATCTAACGAACGCAAAATACACTTTTAATTAAATGTGACTCATTTCCAAGACCTAAAGTAGAGGCACGAAATTCAAAATCAAACTGTAACTGAAGTACACAAATGTACATTTGCTTGTCCAACAATAGCAATTCAGATTAGTGTTTAAATGCAGGTCAGAACAGGGTGCCTTGTTTCACTGCATCTCGGAGGGCGTGCAGGGAAAGAGTTTAAATTATTCCGGCCGCGTTTCCTCCAATGCGCACAATTATGCATTCTTGGCCAGTTTCCAAAGAAACTTAGAAATTCAACAGCACAGAAGAGAAGTGTGACTGTCAGCTTCCGCAGGCCAAATGCAACACTTCGTTCTCATGGAAAAAAATAGCCTTCCCAGCAATGGAGAAAAACGGCTGCTTCATGCAAAATAGACCTCTGTTTATTTAGTTAATTTAGAAGTTCATCATTTCCAGAACTCCACTTACTTAAACAGAGTGACATGATATCAAATTTAAAGAACATGATATCTGAACCTTTTCTTTTTTGTGTCTCGGGAGAGTCTGAGCTGCTGGTGGGTTGCTATGGTGGTAATCATCAGCCGTGGGTCTGTTCTGGAGACTTTCAGTGAAAACGCAGTGCACACTCCAGCTTCCACTGGCTATTGTTGAAGCATGATGGTGAATATGTATGTATGCAGATGTAAGTTTCATTATGCAAACATTAGATAGAGGAAAAGTTCTCCTTCCTCCCTCAACGTCGGAGATGAATGAACCGAATGCTCTGATTGGTTCATAAGAGGTCGCTTCCTTTCCACACGGGAATAACGGGCAGATTCAATAAAGCGATTTTACACATGCAGCACATGTGATGCTCATACCCACTAATACTGGTGTCAGCGCGAGCGCAACGAGAACAAAAGATGACGCATAATCAGGTTCAGGCTGGTCATTCAGTGGGATCAAATTTGACAGTCTGGAATAAAACGACAATTTAGCGCGCCGTTTATTTTCACAGTCACTGGACCGTGAGTTTGATTCTCAGTCTTACCTGATATAAGACCCCCAAGTATTCCCAAACAGCAGAGATGACTCACCAAAATGCTACAATTCACGAGTAAACCACGTTAACCAGTCGAGTGGTGGCTGCATCACCAAAGCTGATGATTACATTGTGTCTCTTGGCAAAACAGATGCGTCCCAACGATCTACATTTTCAGGTGAAGGATTTGTGTGTCTGTAAGTCGTTTTAGGAGATCTGCTCTTCAGCTAAATTGCTGCTGCCCTTTTGTTCTCCAAAGTAGCCCACAGGGAGGAGTAAATTTTTTACAGGCGAAAAGGTACAATCATCCCACAAGCATCACCAGTAAACTCCCAGTTGCTCAATTTCACAGACACAATAAGCTTCTGTTCCCACTTCTGTGCTGGTCAGTTGCTATAAAGCTGGATTGTACATCACGCGTATCGTCGAGCAACAAGTTACAGCCAAACTTCTTTGGCATCCTTAAACCCTTTCAAATAACCGTTATTTTTTAGTGCATTACACAAATGAGATGGTTTATTTTCTTCTCAACACTGCACTTAATCAGGGGAAAAATACTGAATTCCACTTTAAAAAATCCGTGGAAGACCGTAATCAACCATCAGGCACTGGGAAATGATATTCCTTAAGTGCTAACGTGATTAGATGAGCATGTAATTATTCCATTTGTGGGATTTCAAAGGTTTTCATCACAGAATACAAGTCACGGGCGAGTGATTTATTTACCGTAGCGGCGGGGTGGTAACAGGTCATCTGCCGGGACTGACTTAGCGTGCGGAGGAAAAACAGCAGAGTGCAGATGTATAATTCACATCCTGTTGCAGCTCTTTTTCCCAGTGTTCTTGTATCTGCCGCCCCAGAGGACAAGGTTTACTTTGCAGCTTTAGATCTACATTGTCACCTCCAACCCGCAGGTCATTTTGCCGCTATATTCCCACACTGCCGGGAAAAAAAACATCATCAAAAGTACCTGTAAGTAGGCCACAACCCGCTACAGTCTTCATATATGTGTTAAAAATGTGCGAGATGCGCCACTTAAATGTGAAAACTACAACATAAATGAATTACAACTGATCTTTTCTGCTTAAAGATTCAGTTCACTGTCACTACACGTTGCATTTTACACTTTACATACGTGTTCGGATTGAAAATAATGCATTTTAAATGTTACAGAATATAACTGCCACGACAGCTTTATAACACTTTGTTGACGCAGGAATAATGTGGTTTTTTTTTAAACATTAATTTATCCAAACACTTTTTTCAAGGCACGCGATATAGCACGTGGCGTTTTGAAATAGAAAAATGCGAAATAGCTTGCTGGCAGCTTGTAGCCAGAGCAGCCATATTGGACTTTCTTGCACTGTAGGTTTTTCCAAAAGAATGGATATAAAAAAACAACAAAACAAGCAGTTGAACAAAGTAGGAAAATAAGTCAGGTTCACCTTCTCTCTGATTCACCTGCAAAATGTGGGCTGTGTGTAACTTCCAATTCTCCAATCTGTTCATCACCCTTCATTTCGGTCGGCTATAAAACACGACTGTCTTCTGCAGGGCAACGTGAGGCAAGACCGAGCATCACATTGTGGCACGGCACTGTTGGGTTTATCAGTAATGAGCAGGAATGACACGATCAATCATAATTACTTTCGCCCGAGCAGAATCTCCGCTCCTCTAATGTGCTGTGTTGGAAATGTAACAGCATGAAAACATTCGGGTGTTGCTTTCCCTCCATAATTCTGCAGTTCAAAATAAGAAATGTATATTTTCCAGCAGTGGAGCCATTTTTTCCTGCAGCATCTACCCGATAATTAAGCGTCGCTCATCCTACTGTGCTTTTGGCAGGGCGACAGCCTCTCTGCAGGTGCGAGGCCTCTCGCCGACGTCATCGGAACACATGTTGAGGGTCACGGTTCGAGAGAAACAAACTGGCTTGAGTCACTCTGTTGCTTTGCATCCCCGCAGACATGAGTCATCAAGGGCAGCAGACACAAATACACGCTCGCCTGTCCGACCGCCCGCCTGCTCAATTGTCTGAATTCCTCCGCTCAATGAAAACGTCAAGGACGCCACATGGAGCCGTTCTGTCGTTCGACAGCTCTTTGATTCTCTCGAGAAGCAACGCAAATGTCGTGGTTTCAATAGATAAGGCGAAGGAAAAAACAAAGGGATGGCTCTTTCTCCCCCCCCTCCCACAACGGAGACGTTATCAATGACATGTTCAGAATTACAGCTCTGTATAACACGGACAGGGGAAATCCCATTTAAAAGTAATTTGACATCTCCGAATTTAATGCGTAGACATTCCCAAGAATCATTTCGATTCGAAAGGCACTTAGAGAACCAAAGAAGAGAACTAATTCAATATCTGCAGCTTGCAGCTGCCAAAATGAGTTCAGTCAATCCGACTGACCGTGTCTTTGGAAGAAATCGCGACAAGCTCTGTCAAGCACTGGCGTCTATTTTTGGTCCCGCGGGTGATGATGCCCGATCTTTTTAATTACAACAAGAAAAATAGGAGGGATTTGTTATGGCTGCCGAGTGAAGTGTGTCGAAGACTTCAACGGGGCCGCGGGACGAAATCATCCCAGCCTCTATCTCCAGAACACACCGAGACAAAACACTGATGTGACCCGAGCAAAAAGGCTTCACTTTTGGATAATTAAGAGCTGTTTTCACTCTCGGTCTTTGTCATGGTCGTTGATCCATATTTTCGACACTGTGATCATACAGGAACTTAACATTTATTCACTCGTCAAGCTGAAATGAATTCACAGAATGTTTGAAGTAATTTTTGAAGCACCAACAAAACTCTTA
>JAUESE010000060.1:12909853-12942003 GCA_032274725.1 Malacoctenus triangulatus
CAAGACACCCTGCCATGGTGATTTAAATATTTCGATTAATGGCTGTAACAACACCTAGATAATCAGGAGTAAATCATAATCACGTGTTAATTTTAGCCCCGTTGACAAATGTCGCCTTCTGGTCGAGCGGCATTGCAGTCAATTCTCCACAGTAGGTTAACCGTTATTATCAAAGCCGAAGATTACTGTGTGCATATTTTCTGCCGAGTGTGCAATAAAAAGTCGATTAGGAGCCCATCGCAGGCCTGATTGAGAGAACATATTTAAAAGGCCGTCGCGTTTCAGCGGGGTGATAATGTTGACTGTCACGAAGACTTTCGGTCTCTGTTTTCCACCGCTCGTCGCCCGGGTAATGAGTGTTAATGAGAACCATGAGGAAAAAAAATGACTTGTGAAAACGTGACCTTGCACAGACCTCATGTGTTCAGTAAACGTACCACTGTTGTGATGGTTTCAGAACTGGAGTTTAAAGGATTATATAGCAAACAAAGGAAGGATTCAACACTGAGATTCTTTGCCTTAAATAACCCAAAAAATGTTTCGAAATCCCACAGTTAAACCAAATGGTTACGGGAAAAATAGTTGATGTTTCTTTATGGCAAAAAAATCCTTCTTTTTTATTATTCCCTTTGAAATAAGACTCCCAGTTGCAAAAAACAAACAAAACATGCACTTGGATGAAAAGCTGACTTGAGGATCTTGGTTAGATTCTTGGTTCGGTTCTTTGGTGTAATATTGAAAAAGTATAATTACTTTTCAAGAAGAACCTCTAATTTATGACTTGATCCAACTAAACTGGCAATCGCAGCTTACCACAATCGCCTACGAGCAAGAAGCGTTCGTTTTTTATTGCTGCAGCTGTGAAACTTCTCACCTACGTATGTGTGAAGTTTTCAGATTTGTATGCAAATGTGTATGTTTAAATATATATATATTACTTATTTTCTGCATGAACTGTTGATCAAATCTGACAAAATCTGCATCTCAGCCGCCAGTATTGACGAAAAACAATTATAAGATGTGATGTCTTCACTGAAAACTGCGTGAAACTTTCTTGATGTGGTCGGACTCGGGATTTAATAACCTATCAAACCTAATCTCGCAGCAAAAGGGAGGAACACAATGAAGGTCCACCAGAAGAGCTGTTTCGGTATTCATCCGATGAAATGGAAAAAGTTTCTCCGAACTGGCCTTAAAACTAATTGTGTTTCTACTTAAAGACGAGCGATTTGCATGCGGGGCCAATGCACATCTATTAGGGATGGACTTCACGGCGATGGAGAGATCCTGTTTCGAGGAGTAAACTTTCCAAGTGAACAGTTTCCACATATTCAAAGACTCCGAGTTTATCAAGAAAAAGAGGAAAATGTCATTTTTTTGTGTGTGTTAGAATTATATGATATAATTCAGTATACATTTTAATAGGAATAATTCTAAATGCCTGACTGTAAGGGACATTTCCCCATTCAGAGCTTTGTCATTGATGTAAACTGCCTGTTCTGCTCAAACAAATTCTGGAGAGCAATCAGATAATAGGAGGACAAACAACAACTATTTATCTGTTCTGAGCTGATGCTTGTTAAAATAAAGTGCTTTTGCCGCGATAAGAAACGGCTGCCGCAGAGATCTTAACAAGCCCCGCAAAAAAAACCAACATGATTTTATTTTATCATGAGCTCCATTTTTGCTGTTGTATTTTTTTTTCTGTTTATTTTTTTTGGTGGTTATCTCCTTGTAAGACGGTTTACATTATCTGGTGCTGCGCCTGTCTTCCCACAAACAAGGCTGTGAAAAGGCCAGGCTCTTTTTTTTTTCCCTCAACATTGAGGTTAAACCTTAATTGAAAGAAACAACACAGCGAAGTCAAACACCGGTCCCCCGATGACAGCGAACGGATCGTTTAAATTATATATTTGTGCATAATTATGACCAAATGTCAGAACAGAAATGGCTCCTGGGTAATTAGAAAGCAGTGTACAAAAGCACAGAGGGGCCAATTTTCAGTGGAGCGAACACATCACCGCAACAGATTGATTCTGGTCACTCGTCGTACCTTTTTTCAGATTACATGTTGTTGACATGAGCTATTATTCAAAATGACCCATTAAAGTCCTTTTTTAGTGCCGGGGATGAAATAGGGCCCCGTAATATGAATCACTTAAGTCCTTTTTTTTTTTTTGTTGTTCTCAGGTAGAAAGTTCAAAAACAGAAGCTTTATTGTTTTTTAAACAAACAGTAAAGACCAAGAAATCAATTCACTGAAGCAAAAATCCTTTTTTTTCTTGGATAAAAGCGATTGCTGTTCCTGACTTGTCCAGCAGGGGTGTAATTGAGCTGCTGCTACTTTACCAATCTGGTCCGAATGAGAATAAATTACACCTCTCATTCCGTGGTTGTCACTCTCTCCTACACTGGAAAGAGTCCTTGTATATTCAGGTCTTGTCGGACTCTCTTAAATTTCCATGTTCTTCCTGCGCTCGGATGTTTTCGTTCTCACGATGCGCCATCTTCCTCCCACAATCCTAAAATGTGTGTGAGGTTGATTGGCGGTCCTCCGTTGCCCGTGGGCGTGAACGTGTGTGTGAGAGATTGTCTGTCCGTTTGCGTTAGACTTGCGATGTGCTGGAAACCTGGCTGAAGAGGGTCCTGCCTTCCTCCCCTCGTCAGCTGTGTTTGGCTAACAACATGCGATCGCCAAAACGCGGTCCACCCCCAAAAAAAAGCAGACTTGTCATTTTCCTCCATCAGAGGACTTTAAAACATCTGTCAGTCAACTTCATTCCTTCACATGAAGAGCCAAGTTCAAAAGCGGAGGGGTTTAATTATTTTAAAAATGCATTAAAACCATCAAAACACAAAGAAACAGAGTGACAGAGCCTCCACTGAGCTGATGCAAATGAACCTCCCCAACAAGATGGCGGCGTTTTTTTTAGTTTGACTCTAATAAGCCCTCAGGACACTGTCACAGAGAATAAGGACGTGTCAAATGTTATCTTCACTTTCAACAATCACTTGTCCTCTTTGTCATATTTGGATTCATACGCAGCCCATTTTTATTCACGTCCTCTCAGACGGATGTCTTCAGGAGGAGGTTTCTGTCACATTCAGGCAAATTAAGGGACGTAACAATGCAGGCGACGAATTGAAACAAAAGAGCAAAAAAACTAACTGGCCACAATAGGGAAACAATATTAAAGCTTAAATCAAAAAGCAGTGTAAACCGGCTGTTTACACTGCATCAGTCATCTTCACAGCTTCACCAGCAGTGAAATAAGTGTCAGAACAGAGATCAGCGAGCAGTTTTCACCGTTCCTGTTCTGCTAATTTCCTCAACGCGTTGTTATTTTCAGCTTGGAAAATTTTATAATTGAGAAACCTTCCATTAGAGGGCAATTTTTAGCTGTTTGTACCTGTAAGTGAAGAGGATCTGAAGGACCTGAAGGCTACACATCCAAACAATCTTCTCACCGTGATGCAGAATACCAACGACGTCATTCGAGTGCCAAAAAAACAAGGATAAACAACACAAGGATAATTACACAATTACTTTTATATCTCAGGTACCAGTTTTAGTGAAATAAAATTAAAAACCAGCCAAAATAATCCAAACTGCTCCAGCGGTAATTTCAAAACCATTCAGCCAGATAACAAAGAGAGTAAAAGGAGTGAGAAGCTCCAGTTTACCTTGTCAGTGTCGGCTCTTATATTCAGTCATTATTTACCAATAAAGTGTGATTGATTGTTTTAATCTCTGCTCCCGTGTGTTGGTCTCATTTCTTGTACTTATGATGGTCCAGTTTTGTTCTGAGGAGTTTTATATTTTGGTGTGAAACATTATTGTGTCGTTTCTTTTTCTGTTTATATGATCTTGCACCAAGCTGTGCGCCCCTGGTTTCAAGTGCGATAAACTGTGGTTGTATAGATCTGGATTAAAGCTTAAATTTTGCCCTAAAGCAGGGCGAGCGCTCTCCTGTTTAACCTCACTGGCAGCGCACTGGTGCACAAAAAGGATGAAGCTGCTAATCGAAACCTTGTTTAGCGATTAACACGTTTTCAAAGCCTGAGAACAACCCCGGCGATGATTAATGTACACCTGTCATAACTAATTACATTAATACTGAAGAATGATTAGGCCCGTCGTGCCGCGTCTTCCTCTCCTCCGATGCCTCTCCATCACACTCTTCCTTCTTGATTAATGGGTGTGAGGTGACACGTGACTCTGCTAGGATAAACACATAAAAGGCCCGTAAACAGAAAGCGAAGAGCGCGGTGGGAGGATTTCTGTCTGCCCAAGCAAATCACAATCCCGCACCTTCATTTGTACTGAGGATGAACTCTTATTTGAATGTATATCTTCGGATGGCACCAGACAGCACAGCAAAAGATGTTTAGTTGCAATAGAAAAAATGCATTTTAGGATAGCAGGAATCTCGTTAAATGATTGCAGTGGGTCCAATCGACGGAGGGAAATGAGTGGGGCCGCACCAAAGAGCATTTGGAGTTTCGTGGTGGGAGGTACTGTGACTGATGTATACAAGAAAAAGGCATACAATTAGCCGTTAACATGCACAATTCAGTGCCGGTCTTGACATAAATTAAATGTAGAGAGGCGAGAGGCAAAAAAAAAAGGTGGTTTCACAATTGAGTAATCAAGCCCCTTGAAAGGTTATCATTTGCTTGATTTTACACATCCAGCAATCATTGTTCTTGCACGTCGCACTGATTGTCAGGCGGACTTTTGAACATTATGGCTTTCAGAATGAACGTTGGAGTCACGGCTGTTTTTAAAGATTGCAGTGACTCAGTGAGTGAAACAGTGAGGAAACAGACAGAGGACAGACACGTCGGGAAGGAAACGGACACTTTTGTTTGTAAGTTTTGAGAAGAAATCTTATTTCAAGAAAGCATGAAGTAGAAAATAATTACTTTAACTTGAGTGAGAGAAAATTGATCTCATAAGAATGCAAAGCTTCACAAATCTAACAGAAACGGGCTCTAAAGGGAGGCTCAACATGACTCACACTTTTCAAAGTAAAAGCTCCTAATTGCAACACACCAACAAATGCTGTTACTTATTGATCCGAACCACCACTGTGAAGAGAATCACTTCATGTGTATGTGGTAGTTGAGGCCGTTTACACAGACCTAATTTTCATGGTTTTCTTTCAGATCACGAGCGGATCGGGAAGGACTCGTCCTACGAACAGGAGGGGAAGGTCCAGTTCGTGATCGACGCCGTGTACGCCATGGCTCACGCCCTGCACAACATGCACAGGGACCTCTGTCCGGGGAAGGTCGGCCTCTGCTCCAAGATGGACACCATCAATGGCACGCTGCTGCTCAAGTACATCCGAAATGTCAACTTCACAGGTTTGTTTTTCTACTTCTGCAACATCGGAAGCTATCGCGTGAAACGAGTAATTTCCACGAAACTCAAAATTGTTTGAGCCCAAAATGCAATAAAGGACACGTCATGAGAAATCGCTTGTGTGCGAGCGCAACATTTGACAGTTGCATCTTTGCCAGGCATTAGTGTGTTGATAACAGAGGCGACTCGTACGTTCTATTTTTAGGCCCACTGACATGCTCGTGCAGAGCCTTCGTGAATAGACAGTGGTCTCCAATTATCAGGCAACCGAATGTAAATTATTCCCAGCAAGTACGAGAGCCCGAGAGCCGTAGGAGGCTTGACAATCACCGGCAGAACAACATGTTTTATCATGGCTGATGAGGAACTGTGCTTTGTGAGATTTTCCCGCCTTATCCTGTCAGCGCTGAATTGCCCACGCAAGAGATCTCTCGCTGGATGCTCGCTGGCTGCACGGTTTACACTGTTCATAAACCAGAGCAGGAGCACAGTTAACAGACGGCACGGCAGGAGTGTCTTTGATTTGTATGACCTTTTCTTTTACTTTCCAAAATGTGGTTTTACTGTTGGTGACTAAATACAGCAGTTAAAGACAGACACATGTATATGGTGATGACTCCCGTGTCAACGATGGAGGTTTTTTCCCCTCTTAAGGATTATTTAGGAATGAAACAACTTGCATCAAGTCTGATGACAACTGGAGTCTCTACAAAAAAGCTTCCATTTCTTTCATTGAATGTGTCTTTTTGTGGATTTTAGCATATAGAAAAGTGGCTTTAGCAAAATCTATTCAACTCAAAAACTAAAAACAAAAAATGCTTTCAAAACAGGTTTCGAATCCTCCAAACTTTACTCCTTTAATTCGATTATCTTGAAATCATAAGAATACATCGAATTAATAAAAAAATCCCACTATTTTTCACCTCCAGAGGCTTTTGTTATCCAATGAACCAACAGAAACAACCGGGCAACACAGCTTCTTTCATGTTGTTGCGTGGGCTGGAAGTATTACATACTATGACAGTAAAGATGCACAATCCTATAAGCACGTCATTGGTAACATCCTATAATGGCTTCACCGTGAAAAATCAGCGATGGCCTGACGCTGACGTGACGGGAAGATGAAATGCTGCTTTTATTCTGCCTGAACATGTCAGCAGTGCCGCGGGGAGCTCAGCATTCAAACCAGCTTTAATGAGCTTGAGACTTGATGCGAGTTTGAACTAAACATTACAGGTTCTCGAGCACCTGAACTGAAGAACCGTGTGTTGCTCTGTGAATGTGCCCGTTCTGAGTCTGTGCATCAGGCTAAAGTGTTTCCCTTTTTTTCTTCAGTGTCATTGGGTGTCAAATGGAATGAACTTCATGAGGAACTCGACAAGAGAATGTGCTCACTGTGTTATTTAAAAAGGGCAAAGTTTACATTCGGTGCACTATTTTATTTAAGTACCACTATCATGTAGTCACGAGTGAGAGCGACAACCATTACAGGCCCGAATGTACAAGAGAAGGGCACAAAAAAAGAAGCACATGCAGCAGTATGGCCTGCGGGTTTGTGAAGATATATTACAATCGTGTGCAGAACGAGGTGCAACTTGGGTCAGCGTTGGTAGTTGATGTAATTATATGACGCACGAGTGGTGGGTCACGCAATCAAGCAGACTGAAACTCAAAAGGTCCATCACAGTTTAAACTTCCTTCACCCGCACGCATGATTACACGGCGAGCGATACATCCATTTCTCTGACAATTACAGGGTGGGGATCTTTGGGCGAGAGGGGCCGTCACGACACAGCAGGAATAGTTTGCAACTTCTGCATGAAGGAAAACACTTCCTGGAGTCGTGAGGCTCCAGCTTGACTCTTCAGAAAGCCAGCTGTCTGTTTATAGGTAGGAAGTGAAATATCAGGTCCTGAACTCGCAGTTCTCTTCACTCTTACCTTCAAAAAAAACAAAAAAAAACTCTCACCATAACTCTTCAAGTGGAAGTTATTCTGCAGACTGTCCTCCCATGAAAAATGTCTGCCTTTGATATGGTTTAAGTTCTTTGTGCAAGCCATGTGCACATTCACCTGACAAAAAAAGATAGGTTGTTTATTTCATCACTGGGCTCTGTCAGAAACAATGGCAGGATGCCATGAGTGCTGTAATAAGAGTCATATTACTTTACGAGGAGGAGGAGGAAGAGGAGGAGGATGTCAAAACGAGCGTCAACTGACACATGAAACCTTGATTTGTCACTTAAGGCTTCACTTCACACTCCATGGTCTTAGCATCATCACATAAATGAAGCCACCACACAGCCAAGCCATGCCATTCAGAGGTTGTGCAATCTCACAGTTGCTTCAACTGGAGGTATGGTTTGTTTTTCGCTTGCCTGAATTTATTCAGTCGTTAGCGTTTGAAAGTGGAACATACATGGGAGTGTGTTGTAGAATGATGCCGCATGCATAACCTTTCCTTTTCGGGGTTAATGAAGTTCAACGTGACAGTTTGCAGCGGTTGTTTTTTTCATCCCTAATGGATCCTGAAAAGGAAACTCTGCAGCACCGAGCAGAGTTTTACTGTAGGCTCCATCTTCAAAGTCAAAACATTGTTTACCTGTTCCTCAGTCTGCTTATTACTATGTAAGCAGGTCAGCTCTTATTTGTGTAATATTGCAAATAGGGAAAAATGTAGGGTTTTGTAACCTGAAGCAATATTTGTTGAGTGTTAGCAGATGGATCAATTCTTACAGTGTTTGGGTTCAGCTTTGAACTGGTGCACAGGCGCAACGTGTAATAGAATTACCCATTTATTCTTTATTAATACCTTTAATTCATGGTGCTGCATTACGGGAAGGACCTTCAGCCCTGAAACCAATGTGTTTACAGCAAGGATGCGGCTCAAAAACAAAAATCAATGATACAACATTACCGGAACACAGTCTGGCTTGCTTTTAACCTGCTCGCAGGAGCGGAGGCTTTAAAAGGTTCGGAGGACACAACAGGAATGTCCACACGATCCTCGTGTACTCTGGGAATCGTCTCTAAGCTGCTGTGCTGACCAAAGGAAACAGTAAACCCAAACACAGCAGATATCGCTGATATTTATTGATGCGCGGTATTAAGATTGTAATCCCGGTGAGGCTGCAGGAAGCTACTCTCAGTTACATCTCGCAATATGTGCACCCTTACTGCTGCTTTTTTACTTCCTGCAGGTGTGTTGCTTCACAAAGTCAGCCACACAGGGCCTCATCTGACAGCCGAGTGGTATAAAACACAGTGTGATTAAAGACTGGCTGTTTCTTCAGGACTTTAACACAGTCGCTTGTAGTTGCTAATTTACATGATGTCTTTCGTTTGTAAGTAAAAACGGTCTTTATTTCTGCAATCATTCACCGTTTAATGGGGCAGTAATTTGCCCTGATATTACTAATGGGAACTAAGCACCAATTAAATGAGGAAAATCTTCTCTGCATACACTTGGAAAAAAAATAAGAAGAAAAGACCGTCTACCTCTGCAACCAACCTATAAAACCTCCACAATTTATGTGCCTCATCATGTACAGCTTGGTAACTTATCTTACAAGTCTGAGGGATTAGTCATGTGAAATAGTACAGTAAATTCTGATACTATGATACAGTCGGAAAGACTAAACTGTTCCCGGGGCGAGTGTCATAACATCAAAGCAGGAGATATTCAGCAAAAGCTTTTTCACTCCCGAACCTCCAAACTAAATGTTGAATAACCATGAAAAAATAACCGGCCCCTTTATACGGCAGGAATAAATGCTTCTTGCAGCTCTTGGCAAAGTCGTGAACAGGATCTTTAAATAAATAAAAAAGGAAAATAATGCAAAGTTTTACTCTTAATGAAAGAAAAAGTGTCTTAAAAGCCACCTCCAGAAATTATTTCACATTGTTTATTGCTTGTGTTTAAACAAAATTTGTCAACAACCACCATTCCTAATGGCTTTGGTTAATGGCTTTCAATGAAGTGAAAGGACAAAAGAAAGCAAACAAATTAAGAGAGAAATCACAGTTTTGTCTGAATTTATGATAAATTCTGAATCGAGGAGGCGTCGATTATCAAAGAGGAATCTCACGACAGCTTTCATACACGGACAGTCCAGATGGTTAAGCGATAAAAACACCGGCGGAGTTTCCTCCGTAATTGATTGTGGTCATAAAAACGAGCAGTTTGTTACCATTTGCTGGCTGTGCATGAAAACGGCAGCATGTTTTTGCAAGTTAAGGGGTGAAAATAATCGATTGAGGCAATCAAATTAGCCAAAACATACATCCCACTCGATTCCCTGTATCGCTGAGACGTGCGGGAAAATCTTCATAATTGCGGCGGCTGCCTCCTGTTGTCTCAGACATGCCCTGTGGATAGTTCAGCTGGATGATACTAATGCAATTAAATCTCATGGGTTTTGATTAGACCTTTGACAAACACAAATCTGCACACGGTGGAGAAAAGCGAGACACGCGGGTTTCCGACTCCGACTCACAGGTTCTATCAACAATCGATACTGTGACCTATTAAAAGGGAACAAAACATTCAAATAAATAATTCCCTTTCTTCCTCAGACAGAGGCGAAAGAAGTCAATACTTGTAGATCACAAGTTTCTACCAAGAGCTGCAAAACAGAGCCGAGTGTCCAGACACTCTTATCTCCCTTTATTTAGCTGGAAAATGTTGCCGTACGCAACATCCAAATACCGACTGTGCGCGATCCAAAAACCGCGTTTTCACTGCGTGGCAACCAAAGCCTTCATTTCTGCACTTTCCACCCAACATTTCAACATGTAATAGAATAGCTGAGGACAAGGATGTTTCATGGAAAACACGGAAAGTGAATTTGGCAGGAGGCCGCGGCAAACAGACACAGATTGGGATGCTATTAATGGCGCTTCTCTTGGAGAAGCTTTATGGCGGGGCTCTGATCACTGAATCCTCGTTTCCTCGCAACACTATTTTATAACAAGTTGCTGGGAAACAGGAAGCGAAGACATGAGAGAGACCTCAAAGTGGTCATCAAAATCAGCGCCGCCGTTCGTTAGCGGCCTGAGTGGGGACCTTGTGGATAACAGCCGATGGGGCAATGAGCAGGATGAAGGAGTGTGAAATGATATGGGAACATGAACAGACAGCAGCCCCGGCCCTCCTCAAAGGACCAGGACAACATGCCTGTCAACATCTATTTTGCTCCCATCATTAACACTTTAACAGCAGCACCGTGAAGCCTCCTTAAGAACCTCATTCCGTCTGCGGGCAAGTGTGAGCGTCGGAGCTTGATGCTTTTTTTACTGCTCTGCTCACCACTGGAGTTCTCAAAAAAGCAACAATCTACCTGTCCGAAAAATACCAACAAACCAACTAAAACATGTAAGTTTTTTTCTTCTTTTCTTTTCAAACTATCCTCAGGAATCGCTGGCACACCGGTGGTCTTCAACGTGAACGGAGATGCTCCTGGTCGCTACGAGATCTACCAATACCAGATCATGAATACGACGACCGAGTACAAGATCATCGGACACTGGACTGACCAGCTCTACTTGGACGTATGGATTATCTTAACATTTATCTCTGCACCATGTTGTCGAAAGTACTGAATGCACACTGCAATGACAGACCAATGCAATCTCTTAGCTCGTATTTGTTTACGTGCTCCACAACTTGTCTCAGTGAAAACATACATTCAGGAAAAAGATATATAAAAGCTGCACCACTCGGGGGGGTTAACGTGACCTTCCTGTGAGTCCTGCAGGATCCATGATGCACAAGAGAAACTGGCTCCAAGCAAAAATTCATCAGTTAAAATCAAAGCCAAAGTGACCTCAAAATCTATAGTCTCATTAGAGTTTAATTTCGTCTGACAATGCCCAAGCAGGTGCTTAACTCCCAACCACGATATGTGACATCTACTGCATCTCTGCTGCAGCCAAACACACACACCAGCTTGTGTAAGTCAGCCACTCACAGAATATTACCATGATCAACAATTATGCTAAGCACATCATGTCTATGTCAGGCTTTTATAGGGCAACTGAATAACATTAATAATAAATCCTTCATTACCTGGTTGGTTCCAGTACATGTGTGAAACACCAGGAGCTGACAGATGGTTGAGGTCAACACACAGTTGTACATGTTCACCTCGAAATCATGTTGTTTCATGGAGGCTTGTAATGGAGTAAAAAGCAGCTTTTGGCATTATACTTAAAGTGACATTTGCAATTGTTTTAGATTCCATGAGACAGCTTTCTTAACACACACATGAAGCAGAGAATCTGCATGCGTTTGCCTTTGTTTGAAATGTAAAACTTTGCAAATAAAAATGTGCATGCATCAAATGTGTTGCCATGCATCATGCATAAGCCCCCAGGTGTTCTTAGCAATGAGTTGCACACTGTAGGTCGGATATTGGATTACTGTAGACAAAAAGGAGCTGTGCTAATGCTGCACACAAGATCTACAATCATCATCAAACACAGCAGAAGAAAATCACAACTTATATATGTGATTTTCCCTCCCAAACACAAACACGAGTGATCTCAAGTGTTCAGAAATTGCATAAAGAAAGAATTCATTTTTGTACCTGCATTACACAGTGAAGCAAGTGATGCTGCGCAGCACTGCAGCAACGTCGCAGCACCAAGCAGCTTGAATCTGTTTCCCTCTTTGTCTTTCCAACGCGAGGTGCAGCGTCGCTAATTAAGCTGCAAATTCAATTTGCGTTTAACTAAAACTCAATGTTAATACACAATATCTTATTAATAAAAGACTGATGCTTCCATGAAGATAATACCCTATTTGCACTGTGTTCACTCCATCATCCACCTCTGTGTATGTGAGCTAATCTGCCTGGTGCTAATTGAATTGTGACCGCATACATTATGTAGTGTGTCGTATGATTTCTAACTGGCGAAACACGCAGTTATTGTTCTGCTGATCATTAAAGGTTCATGTAAGGGTCATGGCTTAAAATAATGCTTCATTCGTCTGACGTTATTTCTCCAACCAGACCAATGAGATGCAGTGGCCCGGTGGCACTCAGGAGGTCCCTCAGTCCATATGCAGCCAACCCTGTCGTCCTGGGCAGCGCAAGAAGACGGTGAAAGGAATCCCCTGCTGCTGGCACTGCGAGAACTGCGACGGCTACCAGTATCAGGCCGACACGCACACCTGCAAGATGTGCCGCTTCGATTTGCGGCCCAACGAGAACCACACTGGCTGCGTTCCCATTCCCATTGTCAAGCTGGAGTGGAGCTCCCCCTGGGCGGTCATCCCCGTGCTCATCGCCGTCTTCGGCATCATGGCCACTCTGTTGGTGGTCGTCACCTTCGTGCGCTACAACGACACGCCCATCGTGAAGGCGTCCGGCCGAGAACTGAGCTATGTGCTGCTGACAGGGATCTTTCTGTGCTACGCGACGACGTTCCTCATGATCTCCACCCCCGATGTGTTCATATGCTCCCTGCGGCGGATTTTCCTTGGCCTGGGTATGAGTATAAGCTATGCCGCTCTGCTCACCAAGACCAATCGGATCTACAGGATTTTTGAGCAGGGCAAGATGTCGGTCAGTGCCCCTCGATTTATCTCCCCGGCCTCGCAGCTGGTCATCACGTTCAGCCTGATATCGGTGCAGCTGTTGGGAGTGTGCATCTGGTTTGGAGTCGACCCGTCGCAAGCCATCATCGACTACGAGGACCAGCGCACCACCAACCCCAGCATGGCGCGGGGGGTTTTGAAATGCGACATATCAGACCTGTCCCTCATCTGCCTGCTGGGCTACAGCATGCTGCTGATGGTCACCTGCACGGTTTACGCCATCAAGACGAGGGGGGTTCCCGAGACCTTCAACGAGGCCAAGCCCATCGGCTTCACCATGTACACCACCTGCATCGTGTGGCTCGCCTTCATCCCCATCTTCTTCGGCACCTCACAATCAGCAGAGAAGGTGAGTGTCTCGCTTGAAAGGTTTGAATATAAACAAAATTAGACCCGTGTTCGAAGCTGTTTTACATCCACATACAAAAACAGGAACACACACAACATTCAGCAACGAGCGTATTTACAAAAACTACAATAGCGGCAAGTCAAATACCTCCACTTGTGCGTGTCGGATGTCGATTTACCATCTGGTGTTGTTTAGTGTTTTCTGTGCACCTTGTTGTAAAGAAAAGGACCACTCAAATTATGTTTGTTGTATAGCGTCACCCTCTTGTGTTTGTGGATGCCGCCACTATCCATCATGAGCTGATGGGCTTTGTGCTCCACGGTGGGGATTACAAGGCTTTTAGAGGCAGCTTGTGAGGATAATTCATACACCTCAAGTTTGCTTGGGTATGTTTTCTTTAATTGTGTTCCTGCGTGTGCGCGTTCGTGTTGATTCAGCTTCTCTTGGTCGGAATACCGAGTAGTCAATCACTGCACGTTCATGCGCACCCAAACAGATAACGCAGGTCTGTAAAGTGGCACAAAATTACCGTGGCCATTGACGTTTCTCGTCAGCCGGGAGTGAATCACAAATTACCTCCTCGAGTGCAAATTTTGCGGTCGTGCAATACGAACGTACATTAAAAAAATCAGAGAGCGGAAAAAGTCGAGCTACAAATTGCGATAGAAGCATCAGTATGGGAATGCGGCAGCCCTGTACAATAACTAATTTAATAGCAGCCTTTAGACTGTCAACAGTATGAAACACTGTGTGCTAAAAAGAATGTAGTGGATAAGTGTGCATGGATACGAGGAACCAGTGGAGTGATTGGAACAGTAGAGTTAATGGGATGAGGGCCAAAGAGCTCACTGTGGCGTAAAATCTCCCTTTGTAATCCTGCCACTGAAAAAAACATGCCAGTTTCAAAATATAGCCATTTTAGGGAGGTCTGAGTGAACGTTTGTTGGATAAACTTGCTTTAAAAAAAACTTTTCTGGCCAGCTCGCGATAGTCGTCAACTTGTTTGCGTTTGACAACAGATGAAAGCCATGACGCACACAAAGCCGTCCTTCACTTTTGTTTAAGGAGTAACTGAATAGACGGAGTGCGGAAAACAAAGAGAGTTAACATAAAATCCAATTGCCCCTCACATAAATCAAATATGTGTTACACTGAAATCACTTAACAGGTCTGAAGGGCAAAATAATTTAAATTTCAAGATAAACCTTCAAACAGCTTCACCAAGAAACATTCTCACAAACTATCACCGAGTCCAAAAAACTGTATTTAGAGAACAAATTCAGCTTTATTTCCCCAAATGATTAATGTCCTCTTCATTCATTATGAAGCACTGCCTTATACACACTATTAAATATTCATTGTTGTTAAATATGACTATTCATTAAATGGATTTGCTTTTCTGGAAACTGCTGCGATCGCATGTTGAATTATTGGTTGATTTTCCATTTGGTTTGACTCTGACTTGTGACATTAACACTGGACTCAAACATGAACTCTATATAAACTGTTCAGAACTAAAGGAGAGTTCTTGGAAGTAAAGGCCTCTTTATTTTGGAAATACATGAAGTTTGGTGCTGTGGGCAGATGCAGCTGATCCCCGCTGACATCCTGTGAAAGACGGGCTGCAGCCTGAACAGGTTGCCAGTCCAGCAGAAACTGGCACACAGAGAAATACAATTACACACACGTTCATTCCTTGGGGGGGAATTCAGGGTCGCCAATTCGGCCAACATGTATGTGTTTGGGTTGTGGGAGGAAGCTAAAGTATCCAGGGAAAAGCCCCCCCCCAACACACACGGTTAGAAAATGCAAACTTGGCCAGAAAGAAACGGCTCTGGTTCAGATTCAAACTGGGGTCTTCTTGCTGTGAGGCGAGAGTCCTAACGACTACTACATCACCTCGCGCCCCCCTCCCAAAAGGAGCAGTTAAAAAAAAGAAAAAGCACTCCATAATGGCCTCTGTCCCCACTCCTGTTCCCTCACTGTACCGATGGAGCAGATTGGCAATCATTTCGACATGTCAGGGAAAATTTATGTCAGCGAGGCCGATGGGAGTGGACATGGGTCTCGGCTTCCCTCACAGAGTGACTCCTCACTGTACTGCAGAGGGCTCGCAATATTGTTCCGAACTCACCCCGGGCCACGTGTAATCTTCTCAGGAGATTACAACACTCCCCCTCGATCACCCAGGAATGCTCATGTGCCTTTTGCGGTATGATGGAACACACGGCTCCATCACCTCCATCTTCCACTGACGTCTCCTTCCTTCTCTCCACTGACATGGCTTCGGGGAGTTTAATTTCTGCGCGACTTCTCGATAGCTTTTGTTTATTACATCAACATAGATCATCGTCGGTGAGCCACAGGTCTCCAGAAGTCACTTCATCTTTTGGACTTGAACAGACTGAAAGCCTCAACAAAAGAACCAACTCTCTTATCCAAACAAAAAACAAACAAATCTCGACCTGATGATTCCAAAACTGACCGGTCAAAGCTACAAACTGCATTATGAACAGAAGCAGCGAGTAAATCTCAGTGTTGGAAGGCAGTCAACAGGAACATTTTTTCAAAGGCAATTATTTTGAGGGCGGGCAACAACAGGTCGCAATAGACACAGCACCATTTTCTTTTATTTATAATTACCAAGTGTTATTTTATTTAAAAGATCACAATCTTTTGAAAAACAACACCATATCGACCATTTAATATGCAGGTACACATGACGACACACAGAGCAATCTGTGGAAACAAGCAGAGTACTTTTATATTGAGCCACTTTTTCTGGAATATTTCAGAAATATCACTGTTGCAAAATTAAATTTTGATATGTTAATGACACAAAAACCTCCTCCTGGGTTTAAATCTGGTATAAGTGCTTTCAGTTTGTATTTACAATTCATTATATATCAAGGACAAGAATTGTCTAGCTTTAAAAGGAAAACTCTGGTCCAAAGTTACCTCGAGACATGCGGTGTCCCAACTACACAATATGAAGTATCATGATTTATAACAGGGGCCATGTGGCTCAGAGTTCCTCCTGTGTGAAGCGACTCAGTCACCGGCGATGTCTGTGGATGTAATGTCAGACCAAACCTCAGGCAAATCTCCGTGAAGGATCTCTCCCAGCTGCGTTTCGAGTACACACTCATCGCGCTGTGTTCATCAACTCCAGGACAGGCAAAGTCAGCTGTTCTCCTCCTTTGTTTCTAATTAATGTCATTTTTTTTCTCTCTCCCCCCCAAACTGCCGTTTGGTGAAAAGATGAAAAATGACTGCTGCGAAATAGGGCTTTGATAGGTTTTAATTGTTCATGAAGCTGCAATTTTCAACATATTTGGGTTGGTGATTCATCAACAGATACCTCTAGTTTCACTTCCTCTTGTCAGAGATGATCTATATATTACATTTTTACAGCCCCTGTCTGACTCATTACATCCCCCACATCAGAGTTGGCTTGTGTGCGAGTTCAGGGATGATTATCATAAATGAAAAATCACTCGCAGGCACTTTTAATATGCTTTAGGATGTTTCTCTCCTCTCCCTCGCTGTAGCCTGTAGCTATATATCTGCTACCCAGCTGTGAGTTGCAGCTGTCACTGGCTTCAGAGAGCACACAATCCTTATGCTGTTGTCTAAAACCTCAGGGTAAAAACATCTATATACAGACTACACGTTCACACATGGGGGGGTCTGTTAGATGCATATCATAAGTAAACACAGCAAGTGGGGAAGAGCTGAGGAGTGATCACAATTAAAAATATATGATGAAGGATGCAGTGTGTCATTAGGGCTTGTTATGTTTCAATTAAGCGATTGTCTGCTGCTCTAAATCGCGTTTTTGTCTATAAGAACAGACTTTCATGAAATCACTAGCGGCAACTTTCCACAAAGTAATTGAGTCGCGTCGTGTCAGTGCTACACTGAAAACAGCCAGTGGAAGAGCGTCTCTTCTATGTAGGACACAAACTCTTTGTTGTGTAGCTCAAACTGAGCGAGCTCTGAGCGACACCATCTTCATTATTGTGCACTCAGTTTAACCTGAAACTAGAACTGGAACATCACTCCACGTCTCCCAGCGCAAGAAATAATATATCCTTCTTCTCTTCTCCCCCCCCCCCCCCCCCCCGCTGTCTCCTCCATAATACAGATGTATATCCAGACCACAACGCTCACCATCTCCGTGAGCCTCAGTGCGTCCGTCTCTCTGGGGATGCTCTACATGCCTAAGGTCTACGTGGTTCTCTTCCATCCGGAGCAGAACGTACCCAAGCGCAAGCGCAGCCTGAAGGCGGTGGTCACCGCAGCCACCATGTCTAACAAGTTCAACCCCAAAGGTGGCCTGAGGCCCAACGGAGAGGCCAAGTCTGAACTCTGCGAAAGTCTCGAAACGCAAGGTTTGTGTCTGCTTTTATTTTAATGAGGAGAAACAGAAACAATTGAGGGAGAAAAAATGTTGCTGTGGTTTTGTTTTTACAGTTTGTTCAGTTTCTGTGTGCAGGTTGAGGAAGTGAAGCGCACACATGTTGACTGGAATGTTACACTCTTTACACACTTTTTTGTATATATTTGAGAATTAAGGAGCCTATTCTTTTATTAGCTGAAGCCAACTTACATCTTTGCTTGTTTTGAGGGTTCAGTGAGAAACTACCACCTAAATTTATCATTTTAGGAGATGATTAGGAGATGATTAGATTTGCATTTTATTTTAGTCCATAAACAGTCACCATAGGGTTGAAAAGGATCACCTAAGAATACAGATTTACTCTGAAGTCTCGTTACTTACACCATGGTGGTTCCATTTTAACCCCCGGTCATACTGAAGCTCCAACTTATCACCAAAGAAAATAAGGTCTGTGTTAAGGTATGCACAGTTAGAATTTAATACTTCTCCTACGAGCACAAGATGCAGTTTTACGAGTTGCGTTGGTAATATGTGATTAGAAATCTAACAATCCTCGATCAAAAAGGAGAGTAGTAGTTTCATTTCGTCTTGGACTCGGATCTTTCTGCATTCGGACTACACGGAGCAGCAAAACAGCTCCGTTCTCACCATCTCTCACCACAGTGGGTTTGCGAATCAGGAGGTGTGACAGGGTGCCCACACCATTCTGATTTTGAAAAGGGGACAAAAAAGAAGTGCAGTTCGGCGCTGGAAGAGAGGATGTTTCAATCACCAGGATAAAGTGTGCGAGTGGGCAGTCTCTGCATGGGGGGGGGCGACTTAAATCCAATCAAGCCATCCCACATGTTCTGATTACTCAAGGTCCTGATTTTATACCCTGACAAGCTGAGCAGTATACAATGCTGTGTATTAGCACTGGGAAAAAAACGTGCGCCCACACATGCATGTATGGCTTTTTGTCCGCCTCAGAATGGAGCCGGTCCTTCTTATCCACTCCTGGAGGTCATATATGGGTGCTGCATCTCACCCTGTGGTTTGAACTGTAACTCTAACATCTGTTCTTTGTGCTTATGTGTCAGACTGTGTTGAGGGAGGGGAGCCTTGTGAGGGACTTTAGACTCCCAGGTAACCTGATTGGACAACGACTTCACCCTTTTATTCTCTGTGACCACATTTCTTTCCCGTTAATCTCTGCTAATGTTCACCACCAACACTCCTGCCTGCTCTCTCTCTCTCTTTATATGTATACTTTGCACAAAGCATCGCGGCTGCCCCCGGCTAAAACACAGCACCCTGAATGGCACGAGGCAGTAATCGCACAATCACAAATCCAACCCTTGACCAACACGCGTCAACTTGGACGGCCGAAATTGGTGTGCGGTGCTGTAAAATGGCCAATCAGCATGGGAAGGCCGGTTAATGTGGGAAGATGACACCACTCTGCCTGAGTGCAGGAGACAAGCGATAGCCATGTGTCCCCTGTAATTTGTTTCCCCGTTGACAAAAGGAGGAATTTGTGGTAATGGGACAACAACAACAATAAGAGTGAACAGGAAAAGACAGATGGGTCTGCCAGCTCCAATTCTTTCTGGACCATCTATTCTTTATCTTGGCCTCGCAGCACATAAATATTCAAATAAGGTTCATTTATCAATGCTCCTCTTGGAAGAGATGCTGTGGATGAAATGGCGAGAATCCCGCCCCCATTCACACACCCAACATGGCACTGACAAATATACAGAGGCGTTTACCATTACACATCTCTCTTCGGCAGCACTTTTGCCCCGACTCTGGCTTTGAGCTGCCTCCTGATTGGATTCATCCCCTCTGACATATTCAATCAGCCAAGGCTGCTGTGGACAGATTGGCAGATTGGTAGTGTGATTACCACCACCGAGCATGCTCGCTGCGGACAATTTTATTTAAGAAGCCACACACACACATCAATACACTAGCAGAGAGACGTATGTGTGCAGACAAGCATGACGGCCCACAAGCACATAAGGTACTATATGTATGACAGTCACATTCGACCAGCATTTTGGGGCGTGTTGCGGTCACCGCGGTCGGCCCTCCGGTCATCTGTCTTATGCGTTTTATTTGCAGCTGATAAAAAATTCCATGAAACATGAAAAGAATGTGAAAGAATAATGAGAACCGGTATCAAACATTGATGACGACACTTATGGTGCCAAGGCAGATCACATATTGCCTTCGTCGTCCTTAACAACGGAGACGCTTCACAGTTCAGCGTGGTTCCTGCACTGACTGCTGCATGCTTTGCTTGGTGCACAGAGACTTTTGGGGGGGGGTTTGCATGTAGGAAACAATGACGTGCATTTGAATGGTTCAATCTGCATTTTATAGTATTGGTTGTGATCTGCTTGGTGGCTTTTGCATTTTGGAGACGATTAAATAAAAGAATCAGCTGTCAGAGAGACTCTCAGACAGATTTTCTCTTCAGTGTTGAATTTCGCAGTCGCAAGACTGAATCTGCACCACAGTCAAAATTCACAAGGATTCAGTGTTAAAATGTTTGCATCGTTAACAACGATCGGACAATCAACAGTAAAAATCTTGGAGCTTAAATAATCCATCATCCAGAAGCCTATTGTCTGTTCTGACAAATTTCACCACCAGAAAAATGTGAAAAACTCAATAATTATTAGGGTTTCAGTGAGGATGCCTACAGATTTTGAGGTTCATTAGAAAAGACAACTAATCCAAAGATGCCGTTGTTGTTGAACTCCAACTACACATGATTCGAAAGCGTTTTGATGATTTTTGAATGAACTGGAGGAATGTTTGGAAAATCCAGGCCAGGGAAGATCTCCAACAGAGAGTCGCACATTAGCTTCCAAAAAAATCTAGATCAGGCTTTTATCTCAGAATCAACAGCACTTCCTCACCTCCAATATGGGGAGGAGCATCAAACTGAACATTGGTCCACCTTTGGACAAAACTCCTGTTTCACCCCAAAGCTCTGGAAAAAAACTGATGAGAGCAAAGACAAAATCTATGAAGCTTCGACTGAAAGTGAAAATGCAAACAGGAAATGTAAGTCAGGCAACACATGCTATGACTGCAAGTCATTTTTAACACTGCTGTGCTTGATCAATTTTAACAGACTGGAATTTGAAGCTGCAGTTTTGTGTTTGCATATTTTGAACTGGTATTTTTGAGGAAATTCATTGACTCCCACTCAAACGGTTCATTTAAAGAAATATCTGACTTTGCTGAGGACACATTTAAATCAAAATGTGCAAAAACCAATCACAAAAAGCACTTTGCAGTGTCACCTGCTCAGTTCAGGAAGCCATTCGCACAATTACCCATTAATCTGAATTACAAAAGTCAGGAAATGGTAAAATGATCATTTTACATGTGTTGTAATCTCATCTGCTGTATCTTTAACACTTCTCGTCTTTCTCCCCCCCGCCCTCATTTCCAGTCTTGGCCTCCAAGCAGACATACATAAGCTACAGCAACCATGCCATCTAACATAGAGATGATCTGTGGAAGAGGGCCGAAGACCTGCCTGAAGAGAAATCACCTGATCCTGGAAAACACTGGCCATGCACCGGAGGACTTTCGAGCTGCTTCAGCAGAGAGGACTTGGGTGGAAAGATGGGAATTGTGCGCTCCAAAGGATGTCATATTTTTCTAAGGGAATCAGGCTCAGGCTTTAATGCCGACCTATGGAGAAATTAGCAGGTTTTACAGGAGAAACAGGGAGATGTGAAGGAGTTTGGACAGTTAATTTTCCTCTTCCCACCCTTTCTGAGACAAGCAGGCGTCGATCGGTGACGTTTTCAGATGAAGGCTGAGTGAACCACCTGGAGCCGACAATATGTTTTTCTTCTGAAGTGTATAGCACACAGTTTCAGTTTCTTCTCTCTGAGGCTGATTCCTTTGTCTCATTTCAACAAAAAAACAGGGGGGAAAAAAGTCTTCGTCAAACGCAGTCGACAAGATCAAATGGTTCGAAAATAGATTCATTATTTTTGGTTACAGGTGTCATTGGAGTTGAAAGCTGCAGTACTCTTCAAACTGTACATGCCTTACGACAGTACACTCAGTATTCCTACATGAACTAACCATATCTGGAACACAAACGAAAACAGAGCAGCGGGTTCCCCCAGTCGTGTTTCGAAAAAGTTTCATAGTAATGATGATGACACCATCATCTTGCAAACCTAGTGTACAGTCCCAGAGCATGCTTATGGGAGCATCACGTGTACTGTGCTGTGTCGTCAACGTCTATGGAATGCAACATTTGTCATGGTTGTCATTCACAGTGGAGGTGTCATTTTGGACCATCGACCGACAGGTTTCCCTCTGCTGAATGAAGAGTACCCAAAACCCAAACAGAGCCAACCGAGCACAGATCGCCGTGGAGTCATTTCAAGGGTTTACATCAAACTTCATATCCGTCAGCCAGGACCTGGAGACTTGACAGTCAATATTTTGAGCATCCCACTGTTTTTTTTTTTTGGCCCTTATTTATCTTGCACATGAGGTGGTCTTTGTGAAATCAAGCAGCTGAATCATGGCTGGATTTCTTTTTAGCCCACGAAAGTTTCTTTCAAAATTCATACGTTTGCGGGATCCGATCATGGAAGTGGGTACAGCTGAAATATATACAGTACTTTGTGGCGGACGCGTCGGGTAATCTGTCCTCCTTCTGGAAGTATTTACAGCCACAAATTGTTTCTCCAGGGTCATGAATTCTGAAGCTGCTGTGAAAATGATGAATTTTATTAGCAAATTTTGTTGCGAAATTAGCATCGCATAATCACTTGGCATAAAGATCCATTGGGAGATGGAGAAAGTTCAGTTTAATTCAACCGACAAGTTTGCGAGATAATTAAGAATATGACATTATTCCAAAAAGTCTTAACCTTTTTTTTAAAACCAAGCTGACAATATAATCTTCGTAGAGTTGTGTCTGAATCCTGTTACGTGTTTGAATCATGAGGGAATCCTCAAAAAAACACAAGTTACCACCACCTTGACTGATTAACATTCTGAATATTTTGGTGGTGGGAATTAGAAAAGAAATAGTGAAGGTGACACCAACAGGTTGTGTAGAAGGCAGGTGAACAGAGTGTGATAGCTCAGGTTTGTTTTGGACACGCTTCCATCGAGCTGATGACTGCAACCTTCCCACTTGTATCGATTCTCAGACGAATATCGACTAAATGTCATTTTTAAAATCAAAAGCAGGCATGAATAATTGCTTGATAAATAAGGGGCCAGTGCCTTCATTTTGTGCCTCATATTCATTAAACGACTCCTGCCATCCACCACATGAATCTTTCATGGTGTTGCTTGTGTTGCATCCATTAACTCTCCAAACGTATTCCATTCGACCACAAATCGAGAAAAAAAAAAAAGACTTAATGTACAATTTCTAATGAAGTGTGTAAACTCCATCTCTGTCTCCAGTCTTTAAAGTATCCGTCATAAACAGTGACTCTGGAATTTGTCTCATTCAATGTTATCTTCAGCGATGCAAAAATCTGTATGTTGCATGTCAGAACCCATAACGAGTGGTGAACAAATGGAGGAAAGGCCTCATGTCCAGAAGGAAAACGACTGCAGAGGATCGATTAGAAGATTTTGGTTTGTTCGGTAAACTTCTCTGCTCTCAGCTTCAATGAGTCTAAGGTGTTACAGCAAATGTTGGTTTCTCATCATTTGATAAAAGTATTGTTTGTGGGATTGTTTGTGTTTGTGAATATGATAATTTACTGCTTTTATTTTTTGCCACGACCTCCCCCCCTTTATTTTTCTAAAAAAACACTTTGTCTGTGTTACAAAAATAGAATATGTAAGTGCTGACTGAAATTAAATGGCAAGTTAATGTACGTTATAAAAATGGATTGATCATGTCTGCTTTATGTACTGAATTATTTAAAAGAAGAAAGATTTAAAAAAAAATGAGTTACAGTGCCTGGATATTTATGAACTATCTATAGAAAAAATACAAATGTGTAGAGCATGTTCATTTTTATACAAGATATTTCTAATAAAAGACTGTTTTGCTAAGATTGCGTTTCTGTAGGGTTTTTTTTCTTTTGCACGAGTGGAAGCTCGAAATCATGCTGAATTAGAAGTCATTTAGGTTGAAGAGTTTCATATATTAAAGGTTTAGTTAAACTATACGAGTACATTTTGGAAAGACTGATGAAATTCTGGATTGTGGAGCCAAAAGAAAGGACCTGAAAAGTAACGAATTCACCAAACACCACCAGAGAAGAAAAGCCTGAGGAGAGAGCAGGGGTGTCATACAACGCCACTCCCACTATACTTAAAGCTACTATTATTGACACCACAATGAAAAAGGTTCATTTTATAAGGGTGACAAGACAGCAAAGAATAAAAAGGTTGAAGACACAATACCTATAAAACAACCACTTTTTTTTTAAACCCTACTTCACCTATTACAAAGTCTCATCGCTGCTCCTCAGGCTAGGAAAGCCTCACAAATGTCTGCGTTCCATTATCCATTAATGTGATCTTCCATTATCGCGTATCTGAGATTACGACCTGATGTACATTGTTCAAGTACTGATACAACAATCGTCATTCATTATGCAGGTGGAAGCAGAAGTAGTTCCTGACAATCTGGTACTGAACAGATCCTGACGATAACACAACGAGACACATCTGTAATCTTGCCTGTACTCTGTAAATATCAATCTTTCAACATGAGAATCAATCATGAAACACACACACACTTGGTATGTAAAGTATCAATATTTTTGTATCGATCTGCACATCACGACTTGACAGCCAGCGCTGTTAAGTGCTCGGCTAAGCGAGTCATGTTGCATCAGTGGCGAGTGGTTGGTGGATGTTTTTTTTAACACTTTCAGAAGAGAAACTGCATTTACCAATCACCAAACAAGCTCTGAAAGGGTTTTGAGAGGAAGGAAAGCGTGCTCAAGCTTTAACGCGACACTGGTACAGAAAGAAGCACGAGTTGCTCAACTGGAACAGCGACACTTTGCCAATCTGCAGCAACATATTATTTTGCCTCTACCTGCAGTCTTCAATGTGTCTGCACACACATTCATGCTGTGACGAACAATGATGAACGGCGCAAACAAAAACAGATGAATATTTTGATATCAAGTGCAGGACATGAAGTTTAAATACGTCGTCAGTGAAAACATTTTTGGCCACAGTTACACTGTAAAATATATTGTGAGAATACAAAATCACAAGCTTTTTATCAATTCTCAGTAACAAATTGGTTACATCACTGCATCAGTACAGGAAATACGTGATGTGTGAGAGAGTAATCAGTGTTCCGTCTCTATATGGAGTGACAAATTCATCCTACATGATGTGACTGGGCTGAGAGGCTGCTGGGTAATTCATCAGAATGATTTATAACTGCTCGAAAGCCACATTCAGATCACACACATCTTACATCGCGATCGCCCACAGCAAAGACCCGCGCAAAGAGTCGGGATATTCGATCCCATCATTTTTTTACTTCTGAATCATAAAATCTGCTGATTTACAAGAAGAGAAGCTGCCCAGGAGCAGGAGGAAAAAATAGGACTCCACCACCAGTCTGCAATACTAAATGAATGTAACATGTGGGAGGAGATTTCAAGGTTGTATTACGACTCCTTTTTTTGGGGGGGGATTCTCCCATAATAACCCAAAATTCACATCCAGCTATAATGACCCTGTCTGGCATAAATAAGCAGAAGTGAAATACAGTGTATAATGATAATCCTGTACGTGTTTCTTCGCCTCATCAGTAATCACGCTGGCCACAACCTTAACCTCGGTTTTAATGCCAAATCAATATTGTCAGGTACTAATGCGGCATAAGCCTTGAACAAATTGAGAAAATATCATAGTACCTATAAAAGCTGACAGAAATACGAGTCCTTCTAAATGAAAAAGAAGAAGATCTGGCGAAACTATCGTCGTGCTGAATTTATCGCCGGGCTGAAATTGCCACCTGAGTGATCACCGGTAGGCCGCAGTCATTAGCCCTCTGCGCTCTAAGTGAATCTCTCGCCCCGCACAATTAGCAAAACAGCAGCACGTCCAAGTTGTACAGTTTCTCCTCCCTGATATATTAAGACTGTCCGAGAAGGGAGAGTACATTTTTTTTGTGCCCTCCTCCCTGCTGCTACACTTTCACAGATCTCTCCTGATAAACAAGTTTCTCAAAATAAAGGCTGCTGCTGTTTGGTTCTCGGTTGCAAGAATCTGCATTTTTGGCTGTTCCAGCAAGCCAAACAGGTACATATATTTTTCTTAATTGGGTGTTTTGTTCCTGTTTTTTTGACAAGCAAGCACATTTCTAATAACAACAACAGGTGTTCAAGCTCTCCCCCTTTGGCACCTTTTGGAGGCAATCAATCAACATTCAGTTAACTCTCCACAACGTTCTGAAAGGAACGACAAAGGAAATATTTTTTTCATTAACAAGTTCAAAAGCAAAAACAATCACACTAAATAGTCCTTTGTACATTATTGGAGGCAGCTTGTGCTCAGAAAAAATGAAAGCCATTTTTCAATGTGTTAGATAAATGATTGTCCTGGATGAAGGGTCCATTATCATGAAGGTGTGTGTTCATTTGAGCTGTGAGCTATAAAAGAGTCAACCTATAATAACAAAAATAATGTTCCTGTGATAATTGATCCAGCCATTGATCTGATCTGATTCAGCACAAACCAAAATGACTTGAACTTTGATCCAAACACCAAATGAGGGTTACAGGGTCTCAGTCCAATCCCAGGTGACTTTGAGCAGGAGGAGGATACACCTTGGAGAAATCGCCACCACCCCCCAACCCCCCCACCTCACACACACCAATCAACCTAACAAGCATGTTTCAGGATTTGTAGCAGGAAGCTGCAGAAAAACCCACTGAGGCTCGGTGAGAAGGTGACAACTCCACATGTGAAGCTCTTCCCCTCATGAGCCAGGAGTGCTGATCACTACAGAGCCAAAAACAACACTTTGGATTACAAAATAAAAGACATAAAACTGCCACAGACAATCATGTCTCATTGCAAAATTGCAAGTTTGAGCTCCGTCCTTCACAATTTGTATGCTTGTACTCTAGTTGGCAGAAGAAACCATGACGAGGACCTGACACGCTCACTCCTGACAGGAAACGAACTGTAATTAAAGCCAGGAATCACACCTGTGAGTGTCCGCTGTGAACAATTTTTTTTTGTGGAAGGCGGCCTAATTTGCGACACCGTTTCAAACTCCTCCTAATACGGGACATCATTCCCAGCATATTGTCACTTCCAACCGTGGTTGATGGTGAAGCGCTCAGGCGTGCAAAATTCCCACCACAAGAAAGTGATTTGCTTGTCAGGCAGGTGCAGAGTCACCGCGGCTGCAAGGAGGCCCCCAAGGGTTGATGATGCAAGACTATTTTAGGGGGAGGCAGCACCTAATAGAAACACAATTCCTCGCTTTTCCTACACGCTGGCCTGCACGACGTCTGATAACCGCTCGCCAGAGAAGACAGAAAGTGGCACGACGTATTTCGGCCATCAGTCATGTTACACAAACAAATTATTAGATGCTTGATAAGCCCAGCGTGGTGTTTTCAAAGGCTCCGAGGGAAGTTGTTTGTAAATGCTTCAAGCCAACTGCCCACAGATATGAAGGCTTATACAATACATTGCAAGTCCATCGTCACAGTGACATCACTTGAGCAGTAAACACATGCAATGAGCTGACTGAAGTGCATTAAAATGGCTCGCCGCGAGTCGCATCTCTGTCACAACACTCAAACATCAGGAATTAAAATGTTTTAATTCTTCCTGTGAAACTTTTTGGGTCGTGGCCTTTCCTCCTGTCATAGATTACAGAAACTTTTCCAATGGAATCATTGTCCCGAAAATAATCAGTTTATTTGTGCTGATTTTCATAATATCTGACAGTATTCAGTCGACAAAGCATGTGAGACCCGATAAATAAAAAGAACAGCCAAGCCACCATCGTCTTCTTCCTTCCAAACAAATTATAGTCTTTTTATCTGCGTCTCCTTCATATGCAAGAAACCCAAAACTGACCTCAGAAAAAAAAAAACAACCTTTGGCCACAAATTCCGATTCCTTCGCAAAAAAACAAAGCACAAAGTCTTGATGCATCAAGGTTCAAGTAGAAGCCAGAGAGGCTGCATATGCTAAAAGCTTTATATCTCACAGTTGCCTCCCTAGTGATTTATTATTTTCTGCTGTCTGGCCTGAAAAGAATCTTTACAGAGGGAAGTATTTACATTCTTTGTCTACACGTCTGCTGGGGCAGATCTTGTTCTTAAGTCTGACAGAGTATTAAAACCTGGAGCAGAATGAGGCTTTAGAAGTGAAAAAATATGAATGTAGGACAGTAATGTACCTTGTATGAAATATAAGTTAAATAAATGTATAGGTACATATTTCTAGTTCTTATCTTTTAGTTATTGTCTTAAATGTTTGGTGATTTACTTAACAACTCCAAGGTTTTGTGCCTCTGTGAGACAAATATTCCCGTTTTTCTCCTCGCAGAGTTTAGAGTGAGTTCCGGCGCTTTCCAGTCTAATTTTTCATGCATCATTCATTAGGCTGAAACGCATTGTTTTCCATATAAACTCCAGCAAATTACCACAAAAACGCCACTTCTTTTGACTACTTCCCCATTAAAATTAACATTACCATTTCAACATTCCCATTGTGCAAATTAATAAGTACTGCTCATGAGATCATTTAGAGAATACATGCTGGAAATAAAAAGGTTTTTCCCTCTTTGAAATATTACTTTAATATTTCCACTCGGCTGCTCTCACCAGCGAGAGGGTGTTTTATTTGGTCCCTCGGGGGGGAAAGCATTAAATGTGGCTGAGGTGTTTGTTTTCCTCCGACTGTGGCGGCAACACAGATGCCGAGGCTGTTGGCGAGTGGATCGCGAGGTCCCCCCCCCCCCCCGTACGCTGGATCCTGGTGCAGTGCTGAATAAATTAGGTCAAATTCACTTTTGTGCTGTTTCTCTTTGTGGTCAGACACTTTAAGGCCGCCTGTTTCGGCTGGAATAATCTCGAGGAAGGGCTGTCCTGGACGCCGTCGGTGGTGTTCCATTTATCTGTACACCGCGCACATGCGTCTCACTCCGCGTGACTGATGCCGCTCCTGTCGACTGACGCGAGCGTCAGACGGCGGCTTTACGGTGAGTGATGAAGCTGGAAGGCGGCGAAACTTTAATGACAAAGGAGATAAAACTGGGCCAGGAGAAGCTACCTCCGCGCAACGCGAGGCCGTTTCTCACCGTATGAATTATAAATGTGTGTTTCCACAACAAAATATGCATCTCTTAAAGAATGAAACAAAGAGTTTTTCTATTTCTGCAGCGTAGTTCTATGACTTCAATAAAACAATACAATCGCTGCATTCCTGCACATTTCCTACTCTTACTCGTTATTACAAACTTGTAACAATAGGAAAAAATAAAAGTCACAAGACCAGAGGAGGAGAGATTTCTTGGATACAACAATAAATCACAATGACAACCTTATACGCTGCTTCGTGGCTCATTACAGCGAGCCTGTAACAGCAATTTCATTCAGACCTTCCCTGACTTGGGTCAGAGAAATCGGCTGATTACGACCACATAATCTACTCTCGCCGAACGGGTGACGGACGGAGGAAGCTTGAAGTGGTTCTGCATGAAGTGGGATTTATTTACTTAGGATCACAGGTGAAGCAGCTTAAACTTGTTGCGGAGACTTCAGGAAGTCTCACTGTAACGACAGAACAAAGAGATTCTGGGAGTTTAGCGTCATGAATTGAACTGAAATAAGTTACAGCAGGAACCTGAAAGTGGGAAGAGACACACAATGTTTGCAGTAATTAATCAACATCTAAAATGAGAAATGTCTACGACAATCGTTCCAGGTACTGACAGAGCACCAGTCTGTCCAACGCTGCTGCTGAAGCAGGCTGACAGGAGCTGCTTTTTGCTGCAGTCGAAACTAAAAACCATCCGGATGATATACATTAAAAATGAACTCCTCCAGTTGTTTATCTATCTGACGGCAACCACATTAGCAGTTTAGACATGTCTCAATAGCCTCCACCCACAGAGATGCGCTTGTTCAATTTGTCGGAACAAGCACATCAATCTGATTCTCTATAAATGTTTAAAAGGACTGGTGCATCAGGAGATGACATGGGGTATTTTAGCACACATTATATGTGTACAACAACAGTACTGTGATTATTCCTGACAAGTTGAGGACTTTATGGACATGCTCCATCAAACAATCAGATGGAGAAAGTCTCCACACTCGAATCTGATAATTGAAATTCAAATGAGCACATATCGACAACAAACATTTAAATCACCCGGGAAGAAACTCATTGTGCATAATGGCAGACTTTCTTTTTTTTTTTCTTCTTCCCAGGACCTCAAATAATCCTAACAAACAGCCTGACAGCATAATGGAACCCTGTTGAGAAAAGATAAATTTTCCATCAGCAACACTCTTGGTTCACCACTTAAAACTGGAGAGACGAGCACCACCAGGAAGTTAGTGCAGCCAACAACAAAAAGTACTTCTCGTATGTCTTTTAAAAATAAATATATATCACCAGAAGTAAAGACCATAAACAATGAAGCTCCCACTTCCTTTCACACATATGAATAATGAATTCAGTGGTTTGTGAATGCTGGGAATTATTAGGAAACATTATATCTCTGCATTTTTTGCATCAATTGTGTCAAAACACACACACACACACACATTTGTCAGGGATAAACTCCACACAGGTGCTTTTTTAAAAAGAAACCACTTTATGAGAGAACAGCTTCGGCCTTTTTGAAGACATAAAACCTGGACATTAGCATCATCCTCTGCACAACAATGACAGCATCCACACAGGGGAGGGACGACCTAATGGACCTCATCAAAGCATGAGCCTCCTCATTTATCTCCATGTATGTGAAGGTGTGTATGTCGGCTACGGTTTGAGTGTGTGTGTCTGTGTGTGTGCCAGGTGGAAGGGGAGGCATCTTATGAGAACACTGTTGAATACAAGTGTGTGTGTGGAGTTCGGCTCATCTCCTGAGAGTCTGCCGTCTGAGCAGATGTCAATCAAATGTGTACGTGTGCAGACAGGAATTTAGCAATACTCTCACGGCTATTTTTAACCGCTCCCCACAGCTGTTCGCGCTCTCGTCCTCGCTCGCTCGCTCTCTCTCGCTCTCTCCCGGCTGACACGTCGGCGTCACTCCGGCATAAACATATCGAGGCGACGCAGGTCGAAACCAAAGTACATTAAGGTCCGATTTGTTTTGTACAGTATGCATGTTATCTGCTTATCCATGACACACGTGTGGCTGCCTTGTCGGGCGTATTCGTTTAATATGGCTGCTGCTACCCCGGTGCCACTATTACGGCTCATGATTTAGGACAGTCGTGACTCCAAATCATTCTTCTTTCTCTCTCTCACAGATTCACAGCACACTCCACTGCTTCACCTGCCCCACAGTAGGTATTTACGTGTTCAGTTAGCTGTGCGACTGAAGGGTCCAGCCCATATGTCTCCCTGAACCTTCTGAATAATTTAGCCTAACAGCTATTCCTATAAAAACCCCATCTATATTAATGAGCAGCCTCCAACCATTTGGATCGCTGCATGAAGGTTGTGGTCCCTCCATCATGCTTGAGGTGTTGCAGAAGGGCAGCCTTCACCAAACAATCCGAGGGCGGCGTGAGCGTGAGGAGGGGGGGAGGGGGGGGGCAGATGCAGCGTGGAGAACGAGTCGCTTTCAATTTGGAATCAGATCTACTTGGTTTCATCAGCGAGCCTCGGATTTCCCGTCGTGTCACGGTCAATCTGTACAGCGAGCGCTTCCATTGTGTGCTCGTGATGGAATCAAGCTTTCGAGGTTCGCCTGCGTCCATATCTTCGTTTCAGGACCGACAAAATGCGAGGGAAGAAGTTATTATTGGCATAGAATCAGTGTGAGAATCGTTTTGTATCAGCAGTCCTCCTATAGACGACATGTTATCATGAACAACTCGCCTGTAACTGTTCCAAGCAGTTTACACATGACATGATCCCTCTGTTGGTTTGCAAATCAGCTTCTGCTCCAGTGTACTTCAGAGGACGACTGAGAATAGACGGCACATCCTCGCTGAACTCTTCTCCCTGTGCAGCATCCACAACGTGTCAAACACTGGAAGTCAGAAAAGGCTCTGTGTGCGCTCCGAACTGTCCCCGTCATGGTCTGGTGGCAGGAAGTTAACTGCACTCGGGGAGCAATTTACTTTCCTTTCTTTTTTTTTCCCCATCAGGACTCACTTTGAATCATTTATGAGCATCAAAACAATTGTACCGTTTTGTCCTCGGTGCACAAAAAATGAGTTCGATTTAATTTGGGCAACGAATGTCCAAGT
>JAUESE010000060.1:13035589-13046417 GCA_032274725.1 Malacoctenus triangulatus
TTTTTTTTGCCTCGATACAGACGGTGGAGAGAGAGAAGACGAGCGAACAAGGAGGGAATTAACCTGCAGAGGATCACTGGGTACATGCAAAGAGATGTTGAGTCACGAGGCCTCGTTGAGGGAACAAGCATTCGTTGAGAGTTTTGACAATTTCTACAAAACAAGGACATTTTGGAAAAATGGAAAGTACACAGATTTAAAATATAGACACGAAATTTGATCTATCTGCAATGACAGCTTTACTAAATGCATTTTAATGGGAACACGTCAGATGCACGAGGGGTTCATTTTTCTGTTCTCACATACGGACGTGTGCAGTTGGTTTTTGTCACTGAATGAACATTTTCTTACACATCAGACTGACATATGCTGCTCGTTCCTGCCATAAGCTATGATGGATTTCTTTCTGTAAAAGGGTGAGCAGCATGTGTGTTGTGCAGTAAATAGAAGACTCAGTGATTAATAGAATTAAAAGGTTCAATTTTAATAAATACTCACGCGTGCTAATGATATGTCACATCATATGTTATCTGCATCATCATTAAAGGAAATATCTGAGTCACTTAGAAACACTCAAACATGCCTGAAGGCTAAAATTCCCCCTAATTACCCGGCACCTGTCAAGCTCCAACAATAACACGCGTGTCTCGCTCCGCCACGTGAACACATGACTAAGAAACGTTGCTTCTTTATCCGCACATCGTCTGCTCGCGATGACACGCTGACCACACAGTGCGACAAACCTCTCCAGGGACGGGAAACCCCCCGAAAGCCTGCAGAAAAAAGCCACGAGGGTGGTGGGAGTGGTGGTGGGGGCTTGTTTATCAAGGGCTTATTAGCACCCAGGTCAGACCCAAGAGGAAACAACCCAAGGAGACGAAGCAAAAGTCATGCAGCTCTCTCGCTCCACAACAACAAGTACCCTGAACAGCAATTAATTAACAATCTCCATCCAGACGGCCAACTTTGTTTCCCCCCCCCGGCGGCGCTGACAATTTGCCTCGGCGACGGCTCACACAGCTGTCAGCCAGTGGCCCCGTCCATACGTGTGAATGTGTTGGAACCCGACCTTGCATTTTCTCATCTCGGCTCGCCATCAAACGCGGCGCGCGTTTTTTTTTCGAGACTGGCAGACGTCTTGGCGTCCGCGTTCAAAATGGCTTCGGCGAAGGGAAAACCGCGGTCACGAGGGGTCATGTGACCGCCGCTCGGGGGCAGCAGTCAGGACCAGTGGGGCGGCAAATTGGGTATTGAATATTAGGCACAGTGAAAAGGTTGTTGCATTCAAAGGGAGTCAAATGCGATGGCTGCCAGGCTGTGACAGGCCACCAGACGACCGGGGTCCTCAAAGATACAAAGGAACGGGAATGCTGTGACCCCGATGAAATCATTCAGCCCCCACCCAGGCCCCTGCCATCTGTGACATTAAGGGTTATGTGTGTGCGTGCATGTGTGTGTGTGGGTGGAGAAGTTGGCCTGCAGCTTAACTCGCTGTGCATCATGCACAACTTCATTTCCTCTGTGTCTCGCTGATGTGATTGCTGCTGCAAAACGGGTTAGAATATTTGAAGACGGTATCATTTTTTGCACAAACTTTACAGTGTAGATTTTTTTTGCAAAAGGAAAGCATCCGTTCCTTCCATGCATGTGCAATAATTTCTGCATTCCTTCTTTTCATTAAAAAAAATCCATTTTTTAATCTGAATTCCAGTGAGCTACTTTAAGTAGGAGCCAAATTGCACAACACACTGAGGTTATGCTTTAAAGGGTAACTGTTGAAAGGCTTCGTCTGTATGCCGCATTCATGATAAACAGACTTGAACAGAGCAGAGATTTTTGTCCCGGCTGGCTCTGAGTCACAGCTGACCTCTGGTCTGTCTGGACTTGATTTCAGCTGAAAACGTGGACTGGAACATCCCGCGAACAGGGGGCGGGCATAGTATTTCATTAGATCTCTCAAAGAGAGCATTATCGTAGTCAGGAAGCCGAGCTGAGATGCTGGAGTTGTTTCAATTAGAGATAATGTCCAGCTTTGTTCCTGAACTTGCGCTGCTCCATGGTGATTCACCCCTCCCGTAATGGACTTGGGCCCCCTCGTAGTCATAATGGTCTCATTTTGGCCAAGTTTTAATCGGATTACCGGGAGGACACTGATGGCTGCATCGCTTGTATTTACCACTGAAGGAGGAGATACTACGTGGAAGTTAGCCTGAGATGCACCTGGGGGAAAAAAAACTCAAATTGTGATGGCAACTCTTATTGGTGATTGAACGAACTGAAAGAACAAAGTCACACATGCTGAAATAAAATACTGTTTTTACCTCAGCGAGTCAAAAAAAGAAATGCTGCTGTTGTTCTCTGCGGTTGCCTTCACTCTGCCTGTCATTTTGAGCCGTTTGCATTGAGTTATCTCCTGCTTTTATCCTCGTCGCTTGTCTCCGAAAGCCAGCTGAATGGATTTCAGTTGGCACGCACGCTCGGGTAAATGCTAAGTGTGTCGCGGAGACACATTTCTGCAAGGTAGCCTACTATAGCTGCGAAGCACTTCCTCTGTTGTCATTTCCTGGTCGGGAGCCAGGAGACTGACAAACGCTCTGGCAAATCCGAACACACAGCACACGGTAGAAAACGCGAGCCAGCGCCAGGCCCTCTCTCTCTCTCTCTCTCTCTCTCTCCGCTTGACCAAGGGCCTTCTTCCAGTCTTTAGCCACAATGCATCTATGGGAAGCCGTGCCAAGCATCTGTCAGCCCGAGCACTTTTACTCCACAGCATTTACAGACTTTGAGCTCCACCACGAAGGTTCCGACTTATCGGTACGAGTTCATCCAACCTGCTGGAATTATCGTGTTACAAAATTAGAAGTTGGGCTGTCTTGACGTCAGAACGATGCGGCCATTCGATGACGTGTGCAGCTGTAGTTTCAGCACACAGAGAGCTGCTTCCAGCTTTCGTCATCATGACGTGTCGCGAGCGCATCGCTGGCTGAAAACATCTGGAACGGAAGCGGATCGTGGGGCTGCGTGATGTTGCGTGACGCCGCTGGACTTCCCCGTCTCAGAGGAGCCATCTTTCTATTCAAGGTAATGAATTCACACCACGTGAACACACACAATGCCAGGCCGTTCAGTCAATCTTTTTGTGATATGGAAATCGTGCAGGTCGCAGTTGAAATGACGATCGTTCTTTTTCTCTATGCATTGTGCAACCTGCCGTTCTTCCTCCCACTGCCACCGCTGGCTTTCTGCAGCGTTCCAGGCGAACCATCAACCGTGTTTGCCACGGCGAGTTGTTCACTGGCGTGTGATGCTGCAGATTATTCTGCCTGATCAACGCACAGAGGTTGGGCAGCGGGCTGCACCGCAAAAAAAGCAAAATCTTACCTCGTAGATTTTACCTATTCCAAGTGAAATATCTTATCACACTTAAAATAAGACATAAACACCTAAAATCTCCATTTACCTTATTGCTAAAGTGAAAATGAATGCTTGAAATAAGAAAAACAGACCTTGAAATTCAGGAAGATGCTTACCTTTTGTGTTAATGTGCCTTTTTTATGTGTGATAAGATATTTTGGACTTGAAATGAGTAAAATCTGCTTGGTAATATATTACTTTTGCAGTGTGGTGCACTAGAAAAAGGAAGGACTGAAGCAGTTCTGTGCACATTGTGTTCAAATGTCATTGAATCATTCACACAATGCATTAAAATATATCACGACAAACCCTCGTTAGATGTGGTTTGGACCTAATGAGTTGTGCTACTGATGAAAAAGCAGCAAACATTAAGAGTCAGGGGTTTTTTTTCTACCCAAAAACTGTGACAGTATTATTTTCTCTTCCCCAACAGAGTAAACAACATTTGCTCACTCACTCAGCAAACGATCAGCAACACAGTCAGCAAAAGCGCTTACGCAACCAGCCAGGACAGGACAGTTAGAGAGCCAGCAGACCCCCGCGTTCTGCCTCGGGTCTCCACAAACAGTGCTGATCGCAGACGCAAAACAACGCGACGCGTCCGCAAGTTGAATAAAACTGACCATCAATCAGGGGACGTCAACGGGGCAATGGCACTTTCCTGTCAACAAGATGCGAGCGCATCAGGAAATCCTGCTGATGTCACCGCTGATCTGAGAGCGGCGATGGAGATAAGGACGTCAGAGAGGTGCCCTGCACATCGTCTCGCTGGGGGGGGGAATTACAGAGGAGTCCTTCCACCGTACATCTCATTGTGCGCTGACCCAAAGGCCGGTCCAGAGAGGCTCATTGACAAAACCTGCTTGTGCAGATAAAACAATGCTTATTCTCACCTGCAGCTGAATGTGACTCAGCTATTATCAGGAGAGATCCTTGAAAAGAGGTGGGAGGTGCTGAGTAGGGGGGGGTTGAATGCTGATCGAGGCACTGCAGGGATCGTTTACAGCCAGTTGCCATACATCCCCCCCCTCCCCAGCACAGCCCCTCTCCCTGTCCCCTGATAGGTCGATTAATCATTCTGTCACAGAGACAGTGACCCAATCTGCATGTAAGGCTGTGTAGAGGAAATGTGACAGAGCAGAGGGCGTCTGCAGCACTGCAGATAGGCCACATCTAATAACGTTTTAATTTAGAAGAGGAAAGACAGACAGAGAGAGAGAGACTGGAAGTGTAAGATGTCTTCTGCTTTTGAGTGCTTCGAAGGAGTTGCTTGTCAACTTGGGGGGAAAAGAAATGTCTTTATCATTTCTGGTCGGGTGCCAACTCGAGACTCTCTTGTGTTTAGCAAACATTTGGCCATAACGAACAGCTGGTTAGCTTAACTTTAAAGCTGCAATGATTAGTTGACAAAGTGTTTGGCCAACCAAGCAATGGTTCTCCAATCCCTGCGGTATTTCACTGCAAAACAAACCAAAAGTGTCTCATCCTGCTGCTTCCACAATGTTGGTGAGCTTGGCTGTATTTCTGACATCAAATTGAGCATATTTCATGTTTTACCGTTTACCAAAGAGAGCAAACGTCTATTTAGGCTCTGGAAGCTCCCAGACACAATTTTTCGACAACTGGTTTTCTTTTTCATCGACTGAACAATTAAACAATTCATCACAGATCATTAGTTGGTGATGAATGTACTAAGATTGGCTGTCAGACAGGAAAGAAGGTATAAATGAACAGAAGAAATTGAGGGTTATTCGACAAAACAGAAATACTGAAAGAGAGAAGCAATTCCAGCTGATGAAAAGCCTCTCAGCAACATGTCTGGTAAAGGCTGAGCTGGTTTTCCAAGGCAGAAAGTGCAGGTACGAGTTGTGACACCACATTCATTTATAGTTTCAACATTTCAACTCTTTTATTTTGTTATAGTCAAGGCTTTAAAATTTGAGTTGGGTGGTTTAAGTGACGTCACTGAAGAACACATGCCATCCGCTGAGCCAGAAAAGCTTGTTCTCACCCCGTGGCCAAAAAAACATGTCAAGAGGAGACAACCGGAAGTGCTGCGATTTTAATTTTTGGGTGTACTCCTGCTGCACTCCACCAGCGTGGACGAGTTCCTGAACATACCTAAATAGCTTCCATCTGGCTCAGCTCATTGCAATTCCAACATTTTGCAGTAACACTGTGGGTGTTACTCTAATGACTTCTCGTATGATGAAATACGCTGGAAATCATTTTGCTCATCCTCCATGGCAAAATGCTTCCCCGCTCGGTGATAAGCTGCTACTGTCTGTCACAAATCATCCTCCTCTCCAATCTGAAGCTGAAAAAACAAAACAAAAGTAAAACAAAAAAAAGAAAAAGCTGCGAGGAATGTCACCACCTCCACTGGTACGTTCCCAGTCCTTTTGCTCGCTGAAGATCAAACGGTGGCGAAAAAAGAAAAAAATGCTCCGTCAGCGCAGCAGGACGCCACGACTCGTGACGGCGCCTGACCGTTTAACACTAAGGCTAACTGCCACGGCCTGCCAGCAGCGCGCCGTCACGTGGGCCGCGGCCAAGACGGGGAGAGGCCTCAGCTCTCACCTGGAGTGAGAAGCTGACAGCAGTTGAGCAGTCACAGTCATAGTTGTGTTAATGTGTCACGGCAGAAAAAAAAGAAAAAAAGAAGAAGAAAAAACAGAACAAAAAAAAAAAAAACACTGACTCATCCTTTGGAGTCCAACATGGCGGGCTCTACCATGTGGAACGCTGCTCTGCTGTTGGGACTCTTTGAAATGCGAACATAGAGAGAGAATTTCATCCTCCTCAAGCAGCTGCAAGTTGGAAAACAACAGTGGGATGCAAGAGGGCACACCCACTCTATCAGTGCACTGTAGGATGGCACACAGACTGCACAGTTAGAATAAGCCTCTTTTCTCTTTCTATTTCTCTCTGAGCATTCGGGCACCAGCTGCCTTCTTGGAGGGAGCCAGCAGGAGAAAAAAGACTGGGAGAAATAAGATTGGTGAACTTCAAAGCCTCCTCTCATTTTTCTGGTTATGTATGAGAGACTCTGAGAGTATTTCTTAGTGCAAGAGCCACTGGGAGCGGCTGCCTGAGGTACAGACTTAATGAGCCTGCCTGAATGTTTTAGAGCCCGACAAAAAAGAAAACCCCTTCAGAGCATGCTCGGTATCAAATAGTCTCCTACACGCCGGGCATTGGATAAGTAAACACACAGACATGTGCAGTACAAAGTCAATCTGTAATATGATCAGTCTTATCTTTCACTGACAGTTTGTTTACTACACATCTGAAACCGGAGCGATCATGTGACCACTCCAAAAGGAAAGCCACCGACTGTCTACGCTAATTGCAACACCTAATTTCGAGGAGACCTGGTTCCACATCTCAAGATGTTACTTCAGGACACCCTGCGAACACAGGAGAATAAATAATTCTCTCTCTGCATAATGCAGAAACGGTGTTAAATCACAGCCTGCTCTGATGACAACTGATAGTTCAAAGCTTTAAAACACATCAGGCTTCCAGTAACACCTTGGAAACGATACCCGTTGCTATTTATAGTCGGCTGCGCTGCGATGAATTTGAATGAAACTGGATTTATTAAAAGCTCTGTTGTGCTAATGACGAGCCCGGTGAGGAATTACGAGAGTCAGCATTAAGCTGCGAGATGAACAAGCAGCCCAAGATAGGTTTTGTCCTTGGTACTGTCACCTCAGAGCTGCCTGTGCTCTGTGTCCCATGAGAGACAGCAAAAAAAAAAAAAAAAAGCATCCTGCAGCACTTTATGAAATCCCCACCCGTCTCTTTTTACTCCTCAGCACAACTGTCAGACGGTTTCTGTATCCGACAGCCTTAAATATTAATAAAGCGTTTGGACTGGTCTGACTGGTGTATCTGATACCATTATTTCAGTGTAACGTGCTCGGGGTGGGTGTTTTTTTTTTGGCTCCATTTGGCCGATTGTCAGTGGCCGCGTGAGATGCCGGTGTAGCTGAGCATCTGTCAGCAGGGCAGCCTCCTGGACACTCTCCAGGAAAGAGGTACTACACCCACCAGGAAAGCTAAATGAGGCATGATCAATGGGAACGATCTCCATACAGAGCCGCGCCGTCCCCTCCCCTTCCTAAAAACATTCAGTCCCCGATGCAACAAAAAAAAAAATCAAATCACAACAGGCGGCACACAAATTGCACGGAGACAGCTCCATCCGGGGGCACATCAGGACCCGAAGGATGTCCTCCTCCTCCTCTTCCTCCTCCTTCACACAGCTCCCGAATTACCTCCAAGCAAAGTTGGGAACACATGCACCACTAAGCAGCATGCAGATACAGTAACCTGCAGTGAGGCTGACTCAAAGAATCAAGTCGGATCCGGCAGATAGAGAGCCGGCAGCGTCGCACGCCTGCAAACTGGAGCCTGGATTCCTCAAAGGAAGTGTTCTAGCCACGCTGAGAGAGGAGAGTTGAAAATTCGCCCTTACCAGCACTACCGTAAATCCGTAATCCTATTCTCCACAACAGGTAAACCCATTCACCAAACAGGCACTTAGGGTTAATGTGTCAGTGCCTTTATATCGTCCCTCGACCGCTCTCCCATCAGCTCCAGAAACTGCAGTCCTCTTCGTACTGTTTCCACTGCAGCAATACTTGTTCTCCTATACGCACACACACTCTCAGTCATTCTCTCTGTGACTACCCCCACCTCTGTTTCTCTCAATCCCCTCCTCCTCCTCCTCCTCCTCCTCCTTCTCTCCCGCCTCCCCCTCCTCTCCCTCTCTGTACTCTTTCTATCTCTTTCAGTGAAAGGAACCCCCTCCCCTCCCTTCACCCTTTCTCCCTTTCCCCACAGCCTTCGCTTCATCTCCCATCTCTCCCTCCACTCCGGCACTCACTGCTCGGACGGCTGATTTGCGATGCTGCTCGCAAGATGCTGTATGCAGCAATCTGTGCCCCAATGCATGAGGGGGCGATCCAAAAGCAGCCATACGCAGCCCTTTTTTTTTTTTTCCCCCGTTCCGAGCGGCGTCGCGGCTGGGGGACTCCGCCGGGCTCGGCTACGTTAGTGAGCTCGCGAGTAAAAGACAGGCGATGTAAATAAGCACGGAAAAGGATGGGAGAGAACGGGAAGCCTGTCAGGAGCTGTGTGCTTACCACAGCAGTAGTTTGCCACTTTGGCTCTCGCGCCATCGCGATTCATTTATCTGATTTATGTCTTTGGACTTGCACCACTCCCACTGTCATCATGGGAGATGTTAATCTTGAATATTGCTGGGTATATATATATATAAATATATATATACATATGTCACATTGTGGCATGTACATGGATATAAATAAACAATATATTTCATGCATTTTTGATAACATCGAAAAAACATTTGCCAACTGACATGTTTTTTTTCTCTCCTTTCGACACAGTTGAACACAAAATCGTGACCGTTTCTCTCTGAGTTTCAATGGACCCGAATGTAAATCGCCACGACGTCACGCAGACCTCTTAGCTCACTCCACTTTTTTTTTATTTCACTCTACAGTAGGCGTGTTATTGTGCGAATCTGCTTAGTAATGACAAGACGTGACGCACTCTTTTTCGCTTAACACCAATGGCGAACCAGACAGTTTGGAGGCCGGAGGGTGTTGCTGTGTGTCACCGAGAATTATCATCGTTCCCTAAGTGAATCACGCACCTTATTGGGCAGCAATGAGCACTTGAACCAAAAATCAATAAAGTCTCAATCAGCAGCAATGGGAGAGATGGTGGCAGGTGGGCGGGGGGGTGGGGGGGGGAGAGAAAGGAAAGGAATAGCTTTTTGTAATTTCAAAACATACAACACGAGAGGAGGGAATCCAATTTGTTTTCCATCCGCATACGCTTTCTCAGCGCAGGGTCCAGGCAGTAATATATGATCACTGGTAAAGGGGAGGTGAAGACACGCCAGTATTACTGATGAAAGAAGGCGCGTGGCGCCGCTCGGTACGTCTTGATACACCCTCCATATCCTCACTTAGAAACTGCCAGCTTGTTTGAGCGAACACTGTAAAGGCCCCGCATGAAATAAAGGACACAAATCTTCAGGTGTAGCTCATCTCAGTGGGCCGGATGTTAAATTGATCTCCTGATCTGTGCGAAACAGCTGTCAGAAATTATCACTGCAGTGTTTTTCCGTCTGAGTGAATCCCCCCCCACTCTTTTTCACTCCGAATAACACGGTCAAATGTCTGCTGACTCATCCTGCACTCGAGGGCGTTCGCTAATTTCACATCCAATAGAAACACATGCACAGTTTGGATTCTGCTCAGCACCAAAAGCAGCAAATGTCAGCTCCAGCTGGTGAGGCTGTACAACCCACACTTTAGCTGTAATGTCAATCAAATCTGGAACGCACCCCCTCCACATTAAAGTGATTTTTTTTTTGTTTACATGACCGCAATGTGACTCGTACATCGTCTCAAGGCTTGAAGCGGTGAAGTCAGCAGTGAAATATCGGTTTCCTAATGAAACAAACCAACGTCTTGGTCCGTGTCTTCACTTCTTCACACACCACTCGCCTCGTCGGGCCACAAACCCACCCGAGTTTTTGAATCTCACGAAAGAAGATCCACCAAATAACAACACAGTGCTCACTGCACTGACAACCAGGCAGTTCCTGGAAGACCTGCTTTGATGCTGACATGTCTGTTGCAGGAAGGTCAAACATCTGGCCAAGAGGCCAAAATAGGCAGACCAGCAGGTCCAATTCTAGTCCAAGAACTGAGCTCAGAAAATGGTGTGTAGATGACACAAAATTCAACTTTAGGATCAAAATACTAAGCCAAGGGGCTTCGTGATGGTTGTCGTAAAGTTTGAAATGGATCTTTTGAAATGGAAACTTCTGTAAAGTCATAAAAATCTGCACTTTTTTATGATATTCCTACGAAAACAGACGCATGAGAAGGTGGCTCAGTGGGACACGTACTGCTGAGCCACCTATCAATCAATCCTCTGGCTGATACGAACCACCATCCCAACAAATCTCAAGCCAATCTGTTCAATAACTTTCTCCTGTAAACAGGCAGACAGACGGATGGACATCGTGGGAACAAACATCACCTTTTTGGAGGAGGTAAAAAAAAAAGAAGTTGTCCTTTTTATAATATTATACTGGTTTAACTGGTCTGCTCCTCTTCAGAGAGAAGAGTTTGACGTCCCCTGGTCCAGCAAAGAGCCGTTTATCGGGGGGTTAGAGACAGCCTGGCAAGGTCCGTGACACTCCAAAGATCTTTGAGTAACTCACTAACCATCTGTGTGCTGTTGGTAAGTTTTGCAGGAACAAAAAGAGTATTCAAGCTGCAGATTGATACACATTTGGTGTTGTCGAGTTTTTCGGAGCAGCAGGGCAGCGAAATTGGGAGAAGCTCCAGACAAATACACT
>JAUESE010000060.1:13176291-13186318 GCA_032274725.1 Malacoctenus triangulatus
AAGTTGTTGCAATTGAAGAGGCGGCACTTCGAGATGCATCGACCACACCAATACAAACAATAGAAGAGTGAAGTTCTGTTGCCTAGTGATCATTTCTGTGGAGATTATTCCACCTGTGAGGGACGGGGGCTTTCCACACTGCAGAGGGAGCAAATCAGAGGTTAAGGGGCCCGTGCTCGAGTCATATTCACGTTTCCCACCACTTCACGGACCACTAGACCATCACATATCAGAGATGCTGCCGCTCTGGCAAATGTGAAGGATCATGATTGATGTTATGTTGCCAGACTGAAAAAACAACACACTTTTTCTGTCTATACAGTCCACCTTTTGTTGCACTCTGTCTTGGTTTATTCCATTTCCATCACTCAGTGTTCTTCCAAAATTTCTCGCATGTGTTTGTTGAAATGGACCGTGAATCTTTACGTGCTCTCGTGTCGTTACATGTCCAGATTCCACTATGATAGAAGCTACATGAGCATCCACTGAAGAGGACCAAACCAAACCTGGGCACAAACTCAGCCATGGCCAGCAGCACATGAAGGGAAGGAGGCCGAGACATAGCAGGCTGTAAATAGACGATGTTTTCGCTGCCATACCCGGTCTTCTGACATATTCTGTCCCCGACGGACTTTGGCAGAGAGGTTTTTACTCGCCGTCCCTGCGGTCAAGTACTCTTCGGACACAGTGATGACACTCCTGAATGACTCTTCCATGTGCCTTGGATTGGATGAATTGTACAGGCAGATGAGAATGTGTCACGAAACTTCAAGATGTTGCACAACCACACTGGACTCAACCCTTATTGTGTGTATCGAGGATTAGACGAGAAGAAGGCGGCGCTGTTGTGTTTTTACTGATTTTAACTTCATGTTATTTAACAGGAACTAGATACTGCCTTATTCAGTACATTAGGTCATAGGATAAGAACAAGCACCATTTCCATCAACCTAAAAATACTCTCATTATGACATCCAGACAGAAAAGAAGACTCTTGTGAACTGATGAGCGCCGGTTTGATCGTTAATACCAAACTGTGTATTTTCATCCACTCATTTCATTAAAACTTTGAAGCAGAATGTATAATGTCAATATTGTTTATAGGACCATTCGTCTTTGTTGGTGCAGTAATGTGTTTTACAATGCATGATGAAAAAAAATTGGATTTTTGATAAAAAAACAAAGAAAAAAAATATTTAAAAATTGTTGTTTTTTACATCATCAGAAAAAAAAAGCACTGCCATCGAAACATATCCATGTCGAGTTTGTTTGCTTTCCCCACATATTTGTACAGTCAGTGTGTAGTTATATGTTGTTAGATATTGTCATAAGATATTTTCCATTGGGATTCAGGCGGTGAATAAATCTATGTGTGACACATACTCAGTCTTTGTTACTTTATTCAAAAACACTCATACAGTGGGGGGCAAAATGGTTTCTCTAAGTCTTCAAAAAAGTCAATTTTTTTGTTTGGAAGCAAAATAAACCTTGAAATATGTTCAGAAAAACGTTTGAACTCTTCCCAATCTCGAACATCTAGTTTGGAAACAAGATTTTCACCAAAATTATAAAAAGCTGAGGTAATTATTATTTTCTTTACTGCCTTTTTTAATGCTAAGATAAGTTTATTTCTTAACTGTAGCCTCACTTGGCAAGAACGTGGGATCAGTTTCTTGTATGAAATCACCTTATTTTTCCTTTTTTAAAGATATTTTTTTAAGAGATCAAATTATTTATTTCAAGCATGCTATAAAAATCCCCTTCAGATTGATACCAAACTGTTTCTATTTACGATCTATGAATTTTCCTCTTTAACTGTGAGTATCTGCTTCCCTTATGTAAACTATCTCTTCTGGCTTCTGGTTGTTGTTGAGCTGCTCTTCATAGGCGGTGTCTTCCCGGGAGGAGCTCTGTTTGCAGTAGAGACTTTAACACCCCGACCACGCCTGTGAAAAAGGTCCACCTGCTGCTGTCAATCCTGCACTTTCCTTTCGCCTGAGGCAACTGTCATCCCGAAAGACCGTGACGGCCCGGCCAGCTGGGAGAAGGGGCTGTACAAAGAGTGTTAGCATGTCTCTCCCCTGCGTGTACCTTAAATATCTTCCATGCAGTTGACGGGTTTAAATTTAGACCGCACATGAGGCGAAGTCAAAGTCAGAGGCTTCCCAGTTCGCTCCGTCTGAGTCACAGATTCGACTTAATCCACGTTTTAATTCCACATCAACTGAATTGAGAAAGAAGAGGGCGAACATGTCTACTGACAGAGACCTCGAGGATCTCAACGAAGAGGACATTGACGAAGATGAAATCCTCGCAATGCTCTCACCCGAGGAGCTCCAGGAGCTCCAGAGTGAGATGGATGTCATCATTGCCCCAGACGACAGCGTGCCGGTCGGCCAGAGACAAAAGGACCAGACGGAGAAACCGCCCACGGGCTCGTTCGACCACCGATCCCTGGTCGACTACCTTTACTGGGAGAAGGAGTCCAAACGCATGCTGGAGGAGGAGAGAGTGCCGGCGACTCTGCTGCCCAGCGAGGTATCAACTCCAACCCTCCAATGAATTTGTACATTTCAGCTTAGAAAACCCATCCATCCAAATTCTACTCTTCAATTTCCACCTCATACCAGAACAGGGTACATACTGGACACGTCACCAGTCCATCACATGGTAGCCAGAAAGAGAAACAGACACACACGTTTTCACACTTCAGGAATATGTACAGTTTTATTGAACTAACTCTGGCCACGGTTACAATCTTCATAAGTCTTCTGGATGTTTTGATGATGTTCTTATTTGTTGTTTCTGTCAGAAAACTTTGAAAGAAGAAGCTGAAAAGAAGGAAACCCAAGACTATGAAGTTTATGAGGTGGTAGAAGAAGTGATAGAGGAAGAAGGTGCAGATTGTGCGGACGGAGAGGAAATAATCGAAGAGATAATCGAGGAAATAATTGAAGAAGTTGATGAGACGGATCTGAAGGAAGCAGAGGTAAATGTGAAATGTGAGGAAGAGTTGAAGCAGCCTGTGAAAGACGAACCCAAAGAGACAGAAAAACATGAAGAGCCGCCACAAAACACTGAAGCAGAGACGCCTGATATTCAACCTCCTCCGCAAACAAAGGAGACGACTCCAACCCCGACGCCCGCCCTCGAAGAGGAGGACAAGAGCGCAGACAGTTTGCTTCCCCAAAAAGCTCCAGAACAGCCTGAGACTAAAGAAAATGCCGACTGGGTCCCTCCGAAAGAAGAGAGGAAGATCAACAAACTGAAGATCCCAAAACTGGCGCTCAATAACGTGAAAATGACATCAAGGCCTTCAGGAAATGAGACAAACCTGGAGTCGACTCTGGACAAGGTCCGCAACAACAACCCCTCGGTCACCGAGATAAACCTCAACAACATAGAGAACATTCCCAAGGAGATGCTCCTGGACTACGTCAACGCCTTGAAGAAGAACAAACATGTGAAGACCTTCAGCATCGCCAACACGGGCGTCGATGAGAACATCGCGTACAACCTGGCCAACATGCTGCGGGAGAATCGCAGCATCACCACTCTGAACATCGAGTCGAACTTCGTGACGGGGAAGGGCATCGTGGCCATCATCCGGTGCCTCCAGTTCAACGAGACCCTGACGGAGCTGCGGTTCCACAACCAGAGACACATGCTGGGCCACCACTCGGAGATGGAGATCTCTCGCCTGCTCAAGGCCAACAACACGCTCCTGAAGATGGGCTACCACTTCGAGCAGCCGGGCCCCAGGATGGTGGTGACCAACATCCTGACCAGGAATCTGGACCGTCAGAGGCAGCTGAGGAAGGAGGAGCAGAAGCAGCAGCAGATGAAGGAGCAGAAGGAGCTGATGCAGATGTACGAAAACAGCCTGAACCTGCCTCCCGGTTTACTGCAGATGCTGGGCTACATCCCACCCTTGGAGCTGCTGCAGGAGCACGGACTCATCCCACCTTCGGCAGATCTGAACGCCGTACGTCCGACGCACAATCAGCCCGAGCAGCCCGAGCCGCAGAAGCAGCGCAAACTCAACAGCATTCCCAAAAAAACGACGCCAGAGGAGGCGGCGAACCCCCTGAAGAACGTCCAGCTGAAGAGGACCCCCAAGAAAAGGGATCCGTTCCTGGACCTGGACCCGAGGGACAACAGGAGGGAGAACCCGAGTTTCCAGCTGAGGAAGACTCCCAAGGGGAAGGACGCGGGCGGTGAAGCGACGACGGACGAAGCGCCCAACCTGAAGGACATGATAAAGACTCTGAAGCCCATCCCACGCAGACGAGTGCCCCCCAAGGTCGACCCCACGCCGCGCGACCAGCTCCTGGACGACATCAAGAAGAGCAACGTGGCCTATCTCAAATCTGTGAGTACTTCGGTTGGAAGTTACGGAGGCCAAGTCAGAACTTATAATCACTCCAGCAGTGAGCTTCTCTGTGTTTATTAATGTAATTACATTAAATTGTCGTTTTACGAGATGATGTAACGTAGGTCTGAAATGAGGGATGACGTCGTGCATTCGTGTGACAATGAACCTGAACTCTGTTGCTGCTTGCAGGTGCCGCTCCCCAAAGTCCTGGAATCAAGCGAAACGAGTCTCCTCTGAGACTCCTGCTGCTCCTTCGCCAAACTGACCTTTACTGTACACAAACTGGTGTTTAGTCACTGCGCAGCAACACGATGGAGTCGGACTGCTGAGCCAGCGAACTACCAAAAACCATCAACATGTCGTTTTACCCTTTATTTGCTCTAAACTGCAGTATTTACAACAGAAGTCAGTCTATCCACTTTATTTTTGCCTCAAAAACTGCAATGCAAGATATTAAAATGTTTGTTCTCACTGGATTGTTTTTGTAATGTTAAAATGTACGAATTTCTCATTAACGTTTTTGCTGCAAACAATTTGATCTTTAGAGTAGTTTGATTGAATGTTTCTGTATCAGCTTTGGCACAAGTCTGTTTATTACATTTGCATTTTGCTATAAAACAATATTTGACTCTTTGCCCGGGGAGTTTTTGTCCGTTACATTAATAATGAACAATGAGACCGCGCTGGCTCCAAACCTGGTAGACCTGGTGTCAGTGCTGCTTTCAATATTTGCAGTTGAGCTGAGCAATTTATTATAGAAGTGTCAAAACTAACCGAATGACACAGGGCAAGTTAATCAGAAGCCTTTAATAACTCAGTAGCTGAAGTGGCACTTTAAAAGCTTATAGTTTCTTTGATTTTGATCGAGATTTGAAGCAAAAGCAACCAGCTGAATGTTCTGACGACCGACCACACGAGTTCACCGAGAAAAAAAACAAGAACACATCATGACTTTTCTGCTGTTTTATTGGATGGAGGACAGCTTTGATTTAAATCCCATTCATCACTTTTCAAGAATGAAAAGGTCGCACAAAAACAAACAGAATATAAAATAAAGCATCCGACAAAACATGAATGATCCTTCTTCAACTGCCATTTGTGAAAGTGTCATGCACAACCTGCAGCCAATGTGCACGTGGGAGGAAACAAAAGACATATAGAGTAGAAAAAGGAACACTTGACAGTACAGTTGAAAAACAAGTTGGCTTTTTGTAAAGGGCGGGAGGCGCGATAGTCCGGTACAGAGAACTAAGACGCAAGTTTAAATATCTGTTTAAAGAGGAGTTTTTTTAAATTTTGTTAGAATTTAAACACACTGTAAACCTGCAGTCATTGGAGACGTTTCTTCATGCTATAGCGCTGAAATAAAGACTCACAAGAAAACAACATGGACATAATATGACACTATATTAGAACAAAGCTGCACTTGCCATTCATTTTTCATTATTGCATAGCTGTGATCGGAGGGGGGAAACACTCAGGCCAGCCTGTGAAGTCAGGAACTGTCTGCTCAACCTTCAGACAAAAGTTGCTCTCCACTATTGTTGTTGTTTTTTTTTAAACCAAGCCACAAACAAACAAAACATTCCACACCAGAAAGCGGATCGGTCTCACTTTACTCCTCACACAGCTGCTGTTGTCAGAAGATGGGTCTTATTGCTGTTAAGTAAGCGAGTCACTGGGTGTTTTGGGGGGGGAGAACTCGGTACTGCGGGTCCGACCGCTGAGAACTAAGATAGACATGCTCGTTCTGAGGTAGCAAACTGAACCGAAATGGATCTCATTGGACTGAAACGACTTTTCAATGGATATCAAGTGACTGCAACAGTTATTCTGTTCGGACATCCGACTTTGTGTTCGCTTGAAATGAACTCTCGGTTGTTTGGTGTGACAAAGTGCATCATGGACCAGGGAGATGATGCATCTCTGGATGTGTTTTTTGGTAACCTTAAGCCTTTATATTCCACACCATGATTGTGCAAACTATTGTGGTAATGTTCCTATTCGTGTTGCAACTTCAATCAGTATGAACTAACACAAAGGCTACTTAAAAAAAAAGGAGTCATAAAAAGTGGGGAATGCAAATTTTAAGTAACTTTACAGTAACTTCATGTGTTTGGGGACGAAACTGACGAGTGGGGGAAACGCTACGGAGGTTTAAATTCATACTGTTTGACACCGACTTCCCTTTGGCATGCGCGCGGCTGAAGGTTTACTCCTTCATTTTGCTCTCAATGAAATCCTGGATCTTGTTGATCCTTTCCTCCTGCTGGTCCAGGAGATCCATGATCATGCCCATGGGGGTCTTTTTCAGCCCAACGCCTTCCATCTTGTTCTCCAGCCGGTTCTTCATGTTGCGCAGCCTCAGGGAGGCGTGGATCAGGATCACTGCGGGAGAAGAACGACAGCTCGGTTCAAACTTAGAGCAAAAAAATACAGAAACGTTTTCTGCGTCGAGCGCGGCGAAATTTCTTGGAAAAACAAAATGTGATACAGCTGCAGCTAAGACCTGAAAGCAGGTGGAAGGAGAGGCGGATATTTCATCTCCATTTTAAGCAGATAGTGAATGCATGACATCAGCCCGTAAATGCGGTTCAGCCTCGAATCACCAACCCATGGCAACCCGTCAACACGGGCAGCGGCGGGCACGCCCCCCCTGGGATGCGATCAAACTGCATCGTCTGTCTGCCACAATGTCACAGCGGCTCCGTTTGCTCCCGACGATCCGACCCACCAATTATCCGAAGCCCTCTGCTGACGCGGTGGCTCGCCGTGTATTTATAGAGCGGAGGAAGATCTGAAAGTTCACAGTCTCGCTCACAATGCCGACTTTATCTTACGGTCCGCGAGATGAGAAAAACGCTTGTCGGCGACGCTTCAGCGCGCCGATTGAGCCCCGCTCTGCCGTCGCGAGGAAAAAGCCCGGCTGGTCCACAGAGAAACCTCAAATATGCATCCCAGTTTGTGACTCACCACTTCCACTTTGGTAGTATTCAGAGCACAGACTGAACCTCAAGTGTTTGCGCGACACTGAAAGGAACAACTTGTACACATTCAACATCACGGTGCTTAAAAATGCACGAAAAAATCAAGTGTTTATGTCGTTTCCTGCCAGTAAATGAGCAGCTAAATACACTTTGGCGTCATCCGCAGTCGCGTTAGTGTGACGTGAAAAGACTCACGCAGCAGAGGGAAGGTGATCCCGAAGATGAAGACCATGACGCCGCCGCACAGCGACAGCAGGAAGTAACTGGTGGCCATCACGCCGATGACAAACAGCGTGGGGTTCTTCTTTTTGAAGTTCTTGATGACGGTCTTGTTCTCGCCGGCCCACACCGAGCCCATGAAGACCAGGACCACCACCGTGCCCCCCAGGAACATGCCGAAAGGGTTCATGAACCTGAAGCCGTGAAAACACACGGAGGAGACGAGATAAAATCAGGAAAAAGGGGAGATTAAGAAAGAGACAGTCAAATAAAAACACAGCACACAGCTAAAAACATGTAAATGAAGAAATCAAAAGAAACTTTCAAGAATAAAATAAAATGAAAGTCTTGTGCAATCTCAAATCGAGCACGTCTTCCTATTCAGGATGTGTTTTTTAAAAAAAGATCATTTCCGCAATAGCACCACCTGCTGGCGAGGGCAACAATAGATAGATAATATGGCGTAGAAGTGTAAAAGCCTGCAGGAACGCCTTTAATCATTTTTTCCACGACATCATCATCTCAACCCGAACGAATTACAAGACTACCAGGGGAGAAAATAAGTGATCTTATGGCTTTAAATGTAGCTAAACTACACACAATAACCGCCCATCATCACCTAAAAAGGCTGAATTGAATTATTTATTTAAATAGGTGACCTTTTTTCTTAATCTTTCATGACCGGAAGCAGATAATTTAAAGCAGTTAGGACTGTCTTTTAGTGTAGCATCAAATGGATGGAGAGTATTCTAGATGAACGTACGCACGTCACAATAAGGTTTTAATGTTTATTAATAAAAAATGACATAAAAAGCGACCAGTTAAGCGGCTTTATCCGGCGGCAGCACAGAAATAGCAGTGGGTGTGGATGAAACAGGCATGCAGCTTGATCAAACGGACAGGGAGCGGAAGCTAGCTCGCCTGCCTGCGTGAGTTAGCCCGCTGCCACGACTCACCCCACGATGAGGAAGACCACCAGCGCCGCGGCGAAGTAGTTGGTCTGGTAGTACAGCAGGTTCTGGATCACCCGGTTGTTCCACTTGGCCAAGTCCCCGAACTCCGGCTTGGCGAAGCGGTCCGTCCCCGGGTAGAAGTCGTCCCACGGTCTGAGGGGTGCGAGCTCCATCTTGGCCGCCATGTCTTCAGCGTGAGGTTACCAGGCACACAAACACAAACATACCAACGCACGCTGCGTAATATTTTGACAGGTCAGCTGATCGGCGTCACTGCCCCGAGAAGAAGAAAGTCTCGCGAGAAGAAAGAGATTTCGCGAGATCTTAAAACGAGCGTTCCACTTCCTTGTGTATGTGCGTTTATTTCTTTTGCTGTTTTTTTAATCGTTTGAATCATTTATAAGACATGTGAAACTTTAAAAATATTGCTCCTTTTTCCCAGTAGAAGTTAAATATTAATTACAACACTGTTTCTAATTCCTGAAACTTTTATTTTATTTGTCAAAATGCAGAATGTAGATCCTCCGCCAATGTTCTTTTCTGCATAATTATTTTTTTGTCATATATTTCTTACATTTTCTCACCATTCAGTCTTTTTTCTCGGATTTTTCAACTCTGCTTTTCACTTCCGTTTGTAGTTTTTTTTTTGCATTCTTATCGCATACAGTAATTTCCCCCCATTTACGTTACCTTTCTTGAATGTTGTCATATTTTATGTGCACGCCGGTAAATCTAAAGCTCACATTTTTCCATGTATTTGTCGGTATGTTGAGTGTGTGACACGGCGTCGACTCCGCGCAGAGGCGCGGCGCAGCGCGCGGCGCAGCCGTGACGCTCTTCAACGCAGCGGGCTGAATCGGGGACATGGGACCGTGAAAGTATGGCGGATGCCGAGGAGCCGTAAGTGTCAATGAACACGAAATGTGATCTTACAGCACCTTTCGCCGCGGCCTTGTTGTCCGCGACCCGTCATGTGTGACGCCCGTGTCGCCTCTTTTCTTCCAGGGAGAAGAAAAGAAGGCGAATAGAGGACCTGACTGAGAAGTTAGTGACGAATGCTAAATAAAGGTCTCTGACTGGCAGCAGGTTGGCGTTGCGCTGTGAGCAGCGACTGCTGGGCCAGAAGACGCAAGAAATAAACACACATGATTAGTTCCCAGCTTCACAAAAGCAACTCGGCTGTTTGTATGAAACACATCAGCGTCTCGAATCCAGTCAGACTGAGATAAACACAACGCAGGGCAGCTGCTGCTTTGCTTCAGCAGTCATGATGAATGTGGGCAAAACGCTGATGGCAAGAGAGGATAAAAGGTCTTTTATGGTGGAAAAAACTAGGGATTCAAAAAACCAGTGAAGGAACAAGATATGTTCAGCAGTGAGGCCGTGTTTTTGTCGTCTGAAAGCAACAAACACGCTCACAAAACGTGCAAAAATTCACTGGAAAGGAGAAAAATATGAAGCTGAAAGCAGAAACACAATGAAATTGCAGTTTG
>JAUESE010000060.1:13206158-13245988 GCA_032274725.1 Malacoctenus triangulatus
CTGGATTCCAAAATCCATCTTTTTTAGCTTGAAAAAAAAAGTCTTCATGCATACTTTCTGAAATGTCAGACTACTTCTTCAAAGTTTAAGACATAATCAGGACGAGGAAGCAAAGTAAAGCTGCTGTATATTTTTCCTCATACAAGAAGTTGTCCTTTTTTTCTTGTTACACCACAATCCAGTTCATTAGCCTCTAACCTTTTTATTCCTCTGACTGCCTCAGAGAAAGGCAGCGGACGCCTCCGTCAGTTCTCTGAGTTACTACAACAGCAGAGAAGCAACACAGGGTAGAATGCAAATGCCGGAACCTTCAAAATAAAAGCACTTGACGAAATAGGTCTGACAAAGTTTCAGCAAAATGTTTTAAGTTAGGAAAACTAATTATCATATCTGAAGCTTTCCTTCCTTTTTTTGGGAGGGTGCGAGCTTGTTGTAAGTGTGACACTGCCCCCCCACCCCACCCTTCTCCTCAAACTGCTTCTGGAGTCTTTTAGCTCATTCCTCTCTACTTTTATAAAAGCCTGAATATAAAAGCGCAACGTGGTTGTGAGAAAGATGCTTTTAAAACGTACAATTTCCTGTATTTTAGAGACATCAAGTGAAGTGGTGCGAATACTCGGGTAAAACGCTGCCTTAAACTTTCTGAGTTCCCACTGAAAAAAAAAAGAGCCCTGTTCAGCATGGGTCGTGTGTTCACGTGCTCCAACTTTCAGGCAGCCTAATTTCCTTAACTATTTTTAAAGTGTCTCGTATGGGTAATTGTGATTTACTGTCAGGATCTATTAAAGTCAAGCGGGAGAGTGAAGCCGGAGTGGTGGGGAAGAAAATAACCTACAGCAAGTCACCGCAGTCAGGAAGACGGATTGGACACAAATCAGTTGCTGCTCATTTCAAAGTCTTCGCCCCGACAGATGACGCTCACATTATGTCATTGTCTGTCACGCTGCACACGGACACACACAGAAAAAAAAAATTTGTTCAGGGAGACATTTTCAGGGGTGATAAACACAACATTATCCCCATCTAAGAATGTCTGAGGGGCGACATGTGAATAGGTGGGTCATCACTCATTTCGCTGAAATTGAAAGTCTCTCCACTTCCTTCCAGCGGCACCACGGTTTTCATTTTCAAAGGTTCGACATTAAAAACCAAACTACTTGCCCAAATCCAACATAAATAATACGAGCGCGCACGCAGCCCTCTTACTCAGCCTGGAGGCACTTCCATGTCCTGGTAAGTCTGCTCAGCTCCTCCACAAAGCTGAACCATTATACCCAACCTATTTTTGCATACCTGTAGGTATTGTGTACCATACACCGTGTTGTTCACAATAGCCTGACAAAAGACAGGGGTGGGGGGGGGCGGGGGGGGAGAGCTCATCTTTAATTCAAGGCAGGCGTCCTCACACAGGGATAAATCCTCTTCCCACTTATAAGCACAAAAAAAGTAAAACCTTCAAGTATTCATCTCTATTCAGCAATTATTTAGCCTACCTGTATTTTCTGCAATTTTAGAGAGAGATTCAATTTGGTGTTTTTGTTCAGCATTTAGCTGCTGCTTTTACTCGGAGCATCGCTGGATTTGAACTCGTCCTCGTCCACCACGCCGCCATTTTTCAGGCCCCCGTCATATGGTGGCCACACACGCATGTCGGGTTCGTTTCCAAACGGTCACGTCAGCCTCCCAGCAGGTCGGACCCCCCCCTCCTTCCCTTTTCAAATTACCACACCTGGAAATCTAAACATTTTGTCGTATTTTCGTCGTCATGATGCATGCTGATTGAATTACGGGGGGGAATATTTGCTGCCCTCTGATTTGATTTCCTCTCACTCGTTTGCCAGCATGAATATTTTCCGAGAGATCCCCGCACGACCATAAAACGTCAGCCCGGCGCCTCCGCATCGCTTTGACATAACTTGATATAAGCCAGTGCAACAGATACTGTGCCGGTGTCATTGTAAATCTGTCTATGTTTGCTTTGTGTGATCAAGTTGTTATTCCTTTGTGGGGACCTAACGGCATGAAAGGCCTGGTGTTCTCTGCATGAATCATTTAGATGAAAGCCCGAGGAGGAGGGGGGGGAGAGGAGCACGAGGCACCTGATGTCAACTTTAATTAGAATCCAGTTTGGTCCGCGTTACCTTGACTTTGAAACCCTAGAGTCCTGCAGGGAAAGTGGAGACAGTTCTTGGTTACAGGATGTGATTAGACTCAGTAATCGTGACGATTGCTCGATACCAATGAAAACAACTGCAGTGAGGACTTAATAAGTTTCACTTTGCTAAACGCTTTATGTGAGCTATATATTACACTCCTCGTGGTTCTGGTATATTCCGAGTCTTGCAGTCGGTTTTATACCTATAACGAACTCACATCTCCAGAATTGATCTCCTCTCATGCAGGTAATTATTGGTGTGCAGGGATTTTGTCTTGATAAGAGCTATTTCACACCTCACACCTTATCACGATATCCCGCCGCTCTAAGTTGCACCTTGATAGTCACAAAAAACAAAAAAAAAAAAACACCCCACCAAAAAAAACAAAAGAAGCGACTTCCAAGCGCAGGGAGACGAGCATGACATGACTGTCGGAGTGTTTTTGAATGAAACGTGTCTTCAGAGCGAACCCATGGGAGCCTCGAATCCCAGGACGTCCCCGGTGCGTCATGAAAAGAAGTCAGGGCACATCACCATCACTTGTGTCTTATTTCTCACTGTTCTGCAGCGTGATGTGAGACATCAGAGCCTACAGCTGCAGCCCAGAGAGCCACTCCGCAGACTCGCTGACAGAAACAGGAATGCAGCTTCGCTGCCGCCTTGCACACATTATGGCCATTTAGCGATCTTGTGTTCGACAGGAACCGTTGCGGCAAACGCCGGTTAAAAGTGTCGAAGCCCGACGGATATAAAGCGAGACCTGAGTAATGCAATCCTGAAAACATATAGCTGTGTACAGCTGTCAGCATGGCCTCTGCTGAACATTATAATTTCAGCACAATGAATGATGGACATTGCGCTGCAATTTGGCATCTGCGCTCATGCTGCATGATCCCCGGTGCAGATGGAGCCAGCAGCCGACATGTCCAAGGGCAGCAAAACAGCAGGGAAATACTGACGGCATACCATTCAGATGTCAGATGTTATTTGCTATTGATCAATAATACTACCGGTGCTGGATTTACAGTCAAAGGGCCCCCCTTCCTCATTAAAGCCAAACCCGTTGTTTCTGCTCATTAAAGGTCTGAGCTGAGTCAAACTCACACTTTGTATGTTAATAAACTGTGGTGGCAATTGCTAATCTAACAAGGCACAACTGGTAGTAATGATTTCGGTTTGCTGTGTGCAAATAAGTTTGCCCGTGCTTCTCTCGGGGTTGAACTCCTGCCCCTTTGCCAGCTTTGTGTTCCTCTTGCTTTTTGTAGTGTATTGTTGCACAGTCGGCTCCTCGCTGAAAGTCTCCCTAAAAAAGCCGAAATTTATTCCTGGCTTCAGGCTTTGATTCGGCCACATGCAGTAGCGTTCCCGAGCACAAGCTTCAGAGTAAACGTGAGATCATTATTTTCCTACCTGTTATGTCACAGCAGGCTGTTTCTTTAAGGGTATTTCATGTATGTTGCCTGCCTGAGGGGCAAAACCGATATTCAAATACAGTATTTCCATAGAACTGTACCAGCCGCTGCTCTGCCGCACAGCAGATGTCACACAAAGTTCTTCATGTTGTCATTTTTTTTCAATACGCATGACAAGTTCTTCAAGACTGGAAGTAAATACATGAGACAACACAGGAGTACCTGTCTTGGAAATACATACATCTTCCTATACATGTTATATTCAGTCAGCGAACACGCTACAGAAGCCTGCCAGCCCATCATGGGACGTCAAACAAATAAATCTATTTGTTACATTTCTGCCAAACTACTAAATTGACATTTTTACAGTCATTTTCTTGTAAAAGAAGTGAAATTATTTACACTTTTTACCTTTTTAAAACATACCCATTGAGAAAAGTCAAAATTCTGTCATTTTGACACTTCATTGTTTCAGTAATGATAGAAAATACAAGAAATTTAGTATTTTGAATAGTGTTACACTTTTTGGTAACGGCTCGAATTTGCATTAACAAGATGAAGCAATGTAAAAATGGCAGCGACAGTGATCAGAAATGGTCATTCATGCACATTCGTGATTCAAATGTTTTTATAGATAAAGCCTAATAAGAAGTAGGTCACAATGGGGGGGCTTCTTTAAAAACAACCTGGGTTGTAGATGACTTTGGCTGATGAGAAGTTCTCTGTTTTCCAACCCTTTATTTTTTTTTTTTTAGTTTTTGCAGGTTGTGGCTCCGAATGACTGAGACAAAACTTTTTTTCTTTACTTTAAAAGCAAAAGAAAATAAACAAACATGAGTCAGAATGTGTAAGTTTTTTACCTTATAAATAGCGTATCTGGTGCATTTCAATAAGCAAGCAAGCAGGCAAGCAGCACTGTTAAAAAAAAAAACCCAACTGAATATAGGTGGACAGTACAAATAATGAAACAAGGGGAAAGTCCAGACAAACAACTATTTTTCTGGAAGATGGATGATGCCCTGCGCGGCTCCGGCAGCCACGAGTTCCTTCCTGAGTAATTCCTGAGGGAGCGAGGCCGGGAAAACAATGGCCAGCGTCCCACTGTGCGCTGCATTAAAATGCTGTAAACACAAGATGTTTGTCCTTTCCCTCGTTCGTCTGAGGGTGTAATTCTGTGTCTGCAGCGAATGGGAGCAACTCCAGTTGATGACCTCAGTGTCAAGCTCAAAACGGGCTGAGTTTAGCAGGGCGCTGAAGCGTCCAGTCAGACCACAATCCAGTTTTCAGAGGTTCGAATATGTTGTTGCAAAGAACTTTGGGAATTCTGTGCGAACAGTAATTTGTACCAAAGCACAGACAAGATGCTTAAAATATCATGATTTAATTTGTTGAGGCAGTGATTCAAGTCTTGTAAAATCTTGAAGTCTCTCCAACTTGAATTCTTCAAGTTATTTTATTATCAGTTCTACCAGTAAACAGCTCGTAATGATACTAAGATCTTATCAGTGCCATTTACAATCTGTGTCAAAAAATTGTAAGTAAATAAAACAAACAAAAAAAACAAACTCTGAACCGCTTGACAATTAAGAGTAAGTGTGAAATGTTGGAAGAAATATAACTCGGTGGGGTTGTGTAACGAGCTTTGCTACGATTTCTGGAGGGTGTTTTCATTGATTCCTTGTTCTTGATTGTGATTGGTCATCGAACCCTGTCTGTCAAGTTCTCTGCCGGTGATTGGGGAGGCGGGACCAGAGAGAGCGAGAGAGATGGTAACAGAGTTAGCATGTAGCCTGCAACGCTGCTTTCAGGAGGACGTTAATAGTGCAATAATGAATTCAGTCCAAGTCAGTAAGTTTTTAGTTTCGTACAGTGAGTGTTAATAAACCTATAAAAGCTCAGAGAGCAGCGTTGTTAAGAGTGGCGATGCTTGTTGCTATCGCGGGGTGCTTTGCTGCCATTTTCACGGAGCAACATGGAGTCTCCCGAAAGGATTCAGCTGTGTGATTTTACGTTAGATTGCTTTCATAAAAATTTATGTTTGCATCGCACACAAGCTACATGACATCTCCATCTGGACTGCGTTTTTTGGACTTCAGGTGATTGGAGGACTTTTAGCGCATCGAGGCCTCATACTGTGTTTCCTGCTCGTCCTGAAAATGTAAGTAGAACTTTATGTTTCTGCTTTTTGTGAAGAACATGAACAAATACAGGCCTGCAGGTTTTTTCTAGCTTGAATTTTTAAAAAAATCTTTCTTAAAGTTTTAATTTATTTCGGTTTACAGTACTAAAAAAAGGCCACCGTGGTTATTTCTGCGCACACTTTAAAACTGAATAGTCATGATGAATAACTGACCACATGCTATTGATGTGGTATGAAAAGATTAACATTGATTCACTCGCAACAGGTAAACCTTTGTGGTTGCTACCTTGAAACGTAAGGAGCCGAAACACACTGTCAGTCTGGTTTTGAGTTTGGTTACAGCCTCCAGGACAGTAGTGTAGAGTAGAGTGGCGCTACTCTGCTGTACACTTTTACCTCAAACAAATCACAACAGGAGTTGTTTAGCAACACCCATTCATTTGAAGCAAGGAGAGGCTAATTTGAATATGTGTGCACTGGCAGCTTAAGAAATTCAATAATTAACAGGGAGAGTACACAAAAATCCGACTCTCAGGTGACTCTAAAGAAGTCTCTGGGCCAAAACACTGCAAACTTGAAAGTGCTTTCAAACGCTGCATTTCTTCCAACACCTAAAATTAAACACATTTCGCCGTGGTTTGAAATTGTTGTTGAGTAAACTTTGCTATTTGAACAACAGAAAAGAAAAACCCTGATTACTTTTCTAACACACCAACTAAAATTACATCCCCAAACTGTGTTTCTTGTCGAGTCCCCAGAAAGATTTGCCAACAAGGCTGTAACAAGTGTAAGCAAGTCGCACAAACATCAATCGAACACCAAGCGTGTTGATTTCAGACGATACGAGGGGGGAACACTAACTTCCAGTAACGTGTGCGTGTCCCCCCCCGCTTTCCAGTCCAACCATTCACACGCTCGCCTCAGTTGGCGCCTTAAATTTGCAGCTGGGACAGAACAGAAACCGAGAGGAAAGTCCCTCTGCAGCCCATCCATCGTTCGGCCTGTACTGTTTTCTCAGCACTTCTGTCCCGAGAGAGTCTTGTGGTTACGTTACGTTTATTAAAAGTAGCCAAAGTGACCTTTCTTCTCTCTGAGCTGATTGTATGAGCTTTATCTCCTGTTATCTTATGCGTGGACGAGGTTAGCTCGGGCTAACTCGGTGCTGCTTCTTGTTCTCTTACAATCTGATTGTCTGTCTCTCTCTGTTGGCTCAAAACTGACTGGCGAGCTGAGCAGGTGTACCTGCCTTTGTTCCCCAAAGTAAGCTGGGCTCCACTCCTGGATAAAACCGGTATAAAACGGATCAATAGACAGATGTTTAACCGCGCTCGCTTTGCCTCCGACGCTCCACCGTCGTCCCGCATGAAATTGCAACATCTGACTCAGATTTTGAAACTTTCATACGACCTCGTGTGACTCAGCCGGCCCCCAAAAAAACAAACACAAACTGCCAGGAACCTAATTGAGCGTCACCGCAGAATGAAGAAGGCAGGTTTAGTTGTATGCTAATGCAGCTTTTTTGCAGGCTAGACTGCACACACACACGGAAGCTACACGCCAAAGACAAATTACTGACACGACAATCTAGAAAAATTCCCAAAAGGCTGCAAAAACAAAACTATTTATTGAATTGTAAATGAGACAAAGTGAGACAACTACACACGCACACAAGGTTTAGGATCTGCAACACAAAAAAAACAGGTGTTTTGGAGGTAGTAAAATGAACAAATTGGCAGTTTTTTGTTGCAATATCACTGCACAATTTGAAGAGGATCTTTAAAATTAAAAAAAGGGGACATTTGTTATTTTTTTGGCAGATTTCTGAATGACATGTTGTGCATTAATGATGCAGTCACGTAAGCAACAGGAACAATGACTTTAATGAAATTTCAGCACATAATCAAGAGATGGCGTCATATGTACAGTGTCATCATTGGGATGATTGAACACAAATAAGGCATTTCAAGTATCGAATAAAACCTACTGGTATCACATTTTTGGTGAATCGATCAGGTTTCAGGGTAGCTGACGTGTTACCAAATCGGACCGGTAAAGCCATCGAGGAGGTGATCCAAGGCATACGAGAACCATACGAACAGATGGAAAGATGGAACGAGACACACGAGCTGGATTTGTAAAACTTCTTTTTTTTTTGTTTTGTCTTTCCTCCCGCTGTTTCATCCTCGCGTTGCGTCCTTGAACTCGTCAGACTTTGGTTGTGTCGGGGTCGAAAGGAGGAGGAGGAGGAGGGGGGGGGGGGGGGCGATTCACCACCACCATAAAAGTTCATGTACACGAGAAAGGACAAACAGTTTATGTACAATATTTTTCCTCCCACAATATTAAAAAGAGAAAAAAAAAGCAAATCCTGAGGGCTGTCAGCGTCTGTACTTTCTCATCTCATGGCCTTTGATATATTCTTCTCCTGTTTGGTGCTTCACAGTAGACATCTGTCTTACTGATGTCTGAAGAGGGACGTCAGACACTCTCCAGATATTAATCCAAACGTACAGACAGTTAACGTTTTTCTCTCTCTTTCTCTCGCTCTCTCTTTCTCTCTCTCTCTCTTGGAAAAAAATGGAAATGATGAAAATATTTTCATTACAAGGTTATGATGAAGTTCCCCGCAGGCAGCTTGGAGCGTCAGTATTTTCAGGAGCCTTGAGCAGGATGTGCTTTATGTATTCTACATCTTTTTTCTTTCCTTTTTTTTTCTTCTTTTTTTAACACTTTATCTGAGAAGTGTTCGCATATCTTAAAGCAACAATAGGTTCATTGTCTCTTGTGATAATTGGTCCTACCACCGTGCTGAAATGAGAGAAGGGGAAGACACGTTTTAAAATATGACAAGAGAATATACATGAAATGTGTGTTTTGCTCTTCAGGACAGGACAGAGAAATTAATCGGTGTTTCAGCGACTTGGTATAAATCGAAGAGGCTGACCTGCAAATTAACCTTTGCACCAGAGGTGTTCCCTCCGCCTTTTTCTTCGAGACGTTAATATGTTGATGTGGTGTATGGCTGAGTGTTCTGACAAGAAAAAGGGAGAAAGAAACCGATGAGGAGTTAGAGCCTCTTCCTAACAAGTCAATTTGCACAGAAATTCACTCGGAGTAACTGGGCAGTTTTGTGGATCCCACAGCGAGTGTCACAGCACTGCTGTACATTTCTCTCTATCCCCCCCCCCTCAGTTCCACTGTAATATCTGCTTTCCCACGGTCAAGAGAGGTTATCTTACCCTTGTGGTTTTGATCTTGTTCCCGGCGTAGCACATCCAGCCTGAGTTGTCGGGGAGCGTCTTGCATTCCTCCCCCTCTAGGCAAGGCTCCATCTCACACCACCACTTCCCAATTACTATGGATGCTACAGGCCACAAAGACAAGAGAAACGACATGGCAGGTAACTTCCACCTGTGCTAATCCCGATAGCGCGGCGGGGCAGTTTGGAGATAGATGTTGCATTAGTTGGAGACATTTAATTCTAATTACCAAGTGTGTGTTTCACCTGATTTGATACTGGTAGCTACTCGGCTTGACTCTGCGCGGCTTAGGTTGTTTTCAGTACCAGCTGTGTTTCACCTCAGTGTGTGTGTGGGTGGGTGGCCGGGGAGGGGAGAGGGGGTGGGGGGGGGCTTCATAACTATGAAACCTCGGCAATGTTTCACTGGCTGCTTGGTCTGCAGCCAGGTTCTTGTTCAATAATCCCTGGACACAGGTCGTCATTGATCAGGACAACCAGATGATTCAAAAGACTGGCTGTGTCTCACGTGCATGTGCTGTTATTATTCCAGTGGTGCAATCTGAGCACAGTTAATAAAGATGCAGCAGTTTCTTACATAAACTCAGTAGAATCCTTTATATTTGACAGTAGTACATGCTTTTTTCAAAAATTTAAATTCACTTTTTTGTATTTCATTTATATTTACTTCAGTGATTCCTTCGTGTACCACTCGTACCACAATTTCAGAAAGCCTGGTCCAGATGCGACGTCATCTGTTCCTTTAGACAGCTAATTTGGCAATAATCAAGCCACACAGCCAATTTGTTGTCACCACTTTGACAAGTTGTGACTCGTTCTTTAAATTAGGCGAGATATCGGAAATTGATGCTTTGTGTGTGAGCATATTTGGGGTGCAACATGCCATCTTCCCAGCACTCTGCATTGGGCACCGCTGTTCTCGACACCTTCTTCCAGTGCAGAACTGTTGCCTAACATTACACATGTATCACAATGTGGCCTCCTTATGACATTCAGTTATGCATGAATGCGGAGGGTGAAACTGTGGCTTTTCATTGAGCGAGGGGGATTGGTAGGTGTGACTGAGACTTGACTTTAATGCACCCCCCCTCCCCTATTCCCGCCATCGGGGGAGAAAATTGCCTTAAATACAGGGTAAGTAGACAGTAAATGGTTTGTAATGTGTGACAGAGGAAAAGGAATCTGTCAGAGCCGACATCAAGAGACCTCAAATTCCCCCAGTCTGTAAAGAGATTGCAGTAATATTTGCGAAAGGATTTAAGATAAAAGCTGCAGGTGAAAGGTTTCCTGAAGCCAGTATGTGTTTTAGTCGTGTCGCCTCGTATCACACAAGTGATCAAGCATTTGTCAAAGCACCTAAAGAAACAGGGAGTCACAACCATAAGGTACATTTATAATCAGCACCTATTTTGTCGTCATTTTCTTTGCTTTGCACAGCTTCATATTTTAAATTCTTTACTTTTCTCTGAGCCGCGCGACAATTCAGCAGCTGTGTTTGAATAACGGATCTTGCAGCAAAGCCTACCCCTGCAGACGCCTTCTGCTGTCTGTCAGCCGCAGAATTTGGATGTGACATTATCCCAGGTAATGTTAATCTTATTTGGGACAAGGCACTGCATGGGTGACTCTGGCTTTTTTAAGAGATTTGAACAAATCTCTGTATCTTTACAAAACATTGCAGTTTTGTCTGGCAGGATTTTTACTTTTTTTTGTCTGTTGCAGAACACGTTTATGGGGATTAAACGTTAGAAAAGGGAAAAGTGGGAAACATTTTTTTTTTCCTCCCGCGATGCAGAAATATTCAGCAAACACTTTGCTCGTGCAAACACCAAACATGACTGCCGTGAACCTGATGTGATGTTGAGAGGCGAGCCGAGATTTCTCTGCCTCCTTAAGCTGCTGAGATACTCACCGTCGACGCAGGAAGGCCTGTTTCTGGTCGTTCCAGCCACCTTCCCTGGCAGACAAGAGCACTTGACTGTCTGTGACCGCTCCTCAATGCGATTCTTATTACAGCATCTGTGAGCAGCAATTACTTCACATGTGCCCCCCTCTGATAAGGAGAAAAAAAACAAACAACAGACTACATTAAGTCGGCATCTCAGGGGTAATCAAGCATCTCCTTCTCTGAACACCTTTGTGGTTAACGGAGGCTGTAATTACTAGCGGAAAGTAGCTAATTTACTTGACCTGTGTATTTAAAAAACACTTTGAAAGGTACTTCACTGGAGTGTTTATGACTTATACTGTCTTTAGCTGTATTTCATAAGGGAATATTGCAGATTTCGCGCCACTGTAGCCGAGCAGTACTGATTCCTGAAAGGACTGCACAATTTATCGCATATTTATCACAATATCAAAATGCATGACATACATTTTTCAGAACACTGAGCTTCGATGAATTGTTACCATGAACTGTTGTGAATGTTAACATATTTGGGCAGATTGGGCCCTTTTTTTTCCTGTTCTGTTTGTGCCCACCAGTGGAAATGAAAGCTGTAGGTACTAAACTTCGTTCGAGGTTTTAGGTGCTTCTCACTCGTGTCGCATGAGTTATCTGTTCATTTTTACAAAGAAAGGCCAAAACAACTCAAACAAAAAGTATCTCAGACCGCCTGGAAAACATCAGGTAGTTACAGCGGCTGCTGATTGGGGAGCGCTGCTGATGGAAATGAGCACTGACCGAGCGAAACTCGAGAACCCACCGCATCCACTGAACACCACAACGTGCTGCTGTAGCTACGAAAAATAGCCAAACACATTTCGCATCGACATCTCTCTTTGCTCAGCTAAATGATTCACACTGTAAATAAAGTGCACCAGGGTTCACTTGCAGGTAAAAATTTGAGCTAAACTCAGAACTTTGAAGTACAATACTTTGAAAATATCTCATGAAGTGATTCAACATCATTTTGTGATAAATTTAGAGTGTCTACATCCTTGAATCTTTTTACCTACATGGTTTAAAAAAAAAAAGGAACATAACATCAGTTTGCTGTAAACCTGAATAATTATTCCTCTGCTTTGCACTCCTTGAACAAACGAAACCCCTGCAGCTTGTCGAATGTAAAACGATGATGAGGAGATGTGTGAGAGCAGGCAGGGGGAAAAAAAGACATCTATTAGCGGGAGGAGAGGCCTGCCGCAGGGTTATCATGAATATGAACACTGTATCCACCGTGCAATTATCACCCAACTACTGGCTGTGCCCTGAAGGATGAGAGGACTGGACCAAACGGACTTGACCCACCTCAACCACTGGCCCTTTTCCCACCCACTGCGCTCAAACTCTCCACATATGAGAGTTGTGCTGCAAAGGACCATCTGACAATTACACCCGTCAGCATGACACAAGATCAAGGAGGGTGTAGAGAGAAAGAGCAGTGCGAAGGGGAAAAGTATCTGGTATATTGCCAGCAAAGTGATTTGAAGTAATGTTTGACAATGAGCTGTGGGTTTATGAAATGTGTCATGGCTAGATTTGCATATATTGCTTTACTACATTTGAATATTTTAGTTGGTGAGGTCTTCTTGAAGCAGAGCAGTTTCTTGGAAGCAGCCTTGCACACTATTTCAGGAGAAAAACCTGCCGTAGTTAGAGCAGCAAACAGCACCGAATCACTGCAGCCCAAGTAAACATCATTCAGAGAGAGAGAGAGACGCGCGTTATTAGGAGCAAATACACAACAAAAACTTTAGCATGGCATTCTGTCTTTATGGCATTCTCTGTTTCGTGATAAGTAGTTTTGTTCATGAATCATTCCAAAGACAAAAGGAGCAATCTGTCATCAAAACATCAAATTATGATCTCATGCACAAACTGCTCGTTTTTTTTCTGACTCGAGTGATTGGAACTCATTATCTAATGTTCAAAAAAATAAATCATCCGTCTGACATTTGCAGCTCTAAAATTATATGAAGCTCCTGCTACTTCGCGTTGATTTCCTGAAAAGATAGGCGAGGCGATGTCATGCAGCGGTTGGCGATGGCGCCTCATATCAGGGAGGTCTGACTGAAGCCCATGAAGGACTCCTCCCAGGCTCGGATTAAATATTCCCTCCATGTATGCAGGAGTTTTCTCCAGGTACTTCCTCCCACAATCAGGAGACGCGATTGTTAGGTTCACTGGTGGCTCTGAATTTACCATAGGTGTGAATGTTTGCGTGGGCGCTTGCATGTCTGTGTTAACCCTGTCAACATGCCTCGTTCTTCTTCTTTTCTTTTTCTTTTTTTCTTTTTTTTCTGGTCTCGTCCAACGTCAGATTCAACAGGCTCCAGCCCCCGCGACCCCGATCTGGAGAGAGTGGGCACGGATGGCAGGAGCACTGAGTGCGCGGTGCAGAATATTCAAATATGTATAACTGTGCAAAAATGACCTGCGGGACAACAAATGAAATACAGAAGCTGAGAATCTTTACTGGATCTTTAAGAAATTGCTGTTTTTCATCCTCTCCTGCTCGAACATTTCCGAGTTAAACCAGAGGTGAAACCATGCAGCTGGTGGTCGTTCAGGACCTAAATGAAGCATTCGCATTGCAACATTTTGTATTATATCTATTTTCATTATACTTATCTCAGCCTTTCTGTAATTGGGGTGAAATTTGCATAATACTTCTTTACGCTGCAGTATGTTAAGCACTGCTGCAATGCTTAGATTACATGTTATTGATTACAAATTGGTAGATGAAGATGTGGTCTGAGAGGCAAAAAATGTAATTATGATCCTGATATTTTGAAGAAGTTAGAAATCCCGCCGCCCCCCTTCTCTCCCCAAAAAGTTGTCGTCATGATGATCCGTGCATGACAATGAGGGTGTGTTCAAACAGCGTTTTCAAAGGGAGGCCAAATTAAGTTATAAAGTAGCTTAATTTCCAAAAAGGAGAGGAAGAGATAAGATTTGTGAGCCATCGTGTGAGCTCCAGTGGGGATTAATCACCGCAGCCCCTCATGACCTGCCGGGCTGACGGAGAACACTGGGCTTATCTCCTTTTTTTTGATTCCCCCATTTTCACTTTATTGCAATGAAAAAAGTGATCATTATCTTCTCCCATGTACATGAAACTCCCCCCCCACACCCCCAAAAAAAGTCACGGTTGAACTGAGATGTACTTAATTGCTCTTCATTTAGCGTACCTGCAGTGTCTGTGTTGGCTGATATAATTACCGAGTAATAACAAACAGAACCGGTAGCAGTTTCTAATGAAGCTCTTAATTGGCTAAGGTGGCTTTAAGAAACAAAATTAATAGTCAAACCTCGATACAGGGGAGAGGATAGAATGACGAACGCGTTGCCTTTTTTCCCTTCCCCGTTCTTGCCAAGTCAAGTGAGTTTCCCGCGGTTATCATGACTCCTGGCTCCGTGTTTCAGAAAACATCAACAGCCTTTGGTTTAACTGAAAAATATCCAGATCTTGTGGCTGGTCTGGGAGAATGTTGCCTGCTGTCTGATGCACTCAACAAAAGGGCATGTCTGCACAACGTTAATCGTGATGTACCAGTGGAAGCAGTGGGGCATCATTTGAAAACAACAGCCCACAGGGGTTTGTTCTTCTTAATGCATCTCCTTAATTGCATAAGACAGCCCCAGATTTCCTCTTTGATCTATTAAAAACACACTACTCAACAGAATTAACTTGCATTGCGTGTTGCTAGCAAACGGAGCAAAGAATAGGGATACTCTATATTTGGAAATCATCACCTCCGAAGAATACATTAAAATCGAATAAAAATGCAAATCGGCGTGGTATTTCCAGCTGGCAGGTGTACTTGGTACTTTTAAACAAAAGCTATGCCAAACTGATGAACGCGCTTCGAGTTTTGCCCATGAATTCAGCCCGCGAGTACAACGCGGCGCATGCACCGAGACCCCTCCTTTGCATTATAAATATTTTAGTAGAAGACGGAGGATAACATGGCTTGATACGAATGCTCTCCACAGGTGAGGGGCTGGAGCCAAGCAAGGGTATAATTGTTTTCTGTATTTCCATTTCTCCCATTATCATGGACTATGAACAAAGCCTGTCTCCCAAATGACAAATGGCTTCAGTGTGTGATTTTTTCCCGCAGCACGTGTGTGCGTGTGTGTGTCGTTTCCTTCGCGTTTCCACCAGGTTTTTTTGATTGGCAGGGAACGAGGGTCACGCAGAAACTGTCATTCATCCAGTCAGAGGTCACGCTGCAGTAGAGGGTCTCGACTGGAACTGCTATGTTTCCCTTCATGCCCCGTGCCCCTGCCTCCTTCCTCACTCCGAAGTGGGAAACAGAGGCTGTCAGGAAGCAAGGTGAACACACGGGGGCTTTTCCACAAGCACCTACTTGGTTCTACTCCACTCAACTCGGTTCTCAGGGATTTCCAAGTCACAGCTACCTTTTTTTTGGGGCTAAAATGCTCAAAACCTGGCAACACTGACCACATGTTCTTTTTGTCTTTTGATGAAGTAAATTGCAGAAATTTAAAAAAAATGGTTTAATGTTTAGCAGCTAAAAATTCACCTTGATTTTTATTCTTTCCATTATTTTTGTGCGACATACAAAAGTTTTCATGGGAGATTTATATCTCCTTGCTACGATGACCCCGAACACATTGAGGTCGTACTCGATACTAAAGACCAAAACCACGTGAAGCCGTGTCAAGTCCAGGCAAATTATGCTAAAACTGTGCAATAGAGAAGCTGCTCTATAACCAGCAACAGTGCACAGCTCATCTTTAAGCCTGTAAGAACAGGAAAAAAAACACACGTTTGTGTAAAATGTGAAGGAGATTTGGGTGCATGTGTGGCATAATTTGTCCCTTGTGGTGTTTGGCTTCTCATGTTGACTCATTTCTCCTGCTGAGATTTCTTTTGTTGGTCTGTCACGAGAGAGAAAAAAAAATCCTTCCTGTGAACAATGAACATCTGCTGCATTTAGTGATGCAGTCCCACTTGTTCTGGTTTCTACCTTGCGATTGTCTCTGGCTTGCAGTAATTTAGAGTTGAAGTTAACATGCTCCGCTTGTAAAAAAAAAATAGCACAATATGAAAAACAAATCCATGCCACCTCAATATTAAATAGAACTGAAGAGATACTTTGAAGAAGTTAGAGTGAGAAAAAAAGCAGCTCCATTTTTTGCAAGTAGCGCCTGCTAACCTTTCCTGGTTCAACCTCTCGCACGCCAAACTCTCTGAAAGGGCGACACACTCTCAAAACACGTCACATAAATGTTGTTTTTTATCTTTGTGGATGACGAGATCGCCACCAGAATTTTATCACTTGCTCCTTAAAATCCTCCCTCCATCATTCACCGACTGTGACTTTCATCGTCTTAAAGGTTGAATTGACAAAAGGTTTTCTGTTTTATCCAATTTTGGATTTGAAATGTGACGTACATTGCATCATTATGTCCTCGCTATCCATCCATTCATCTATCTGTACTTTGTATAGCATTCCCAGCTCAGGGTGTTTGCATGCTTGAGTCAATCCCAGCTAATATTGAGCAAAGGTCACCAACTGACCTCTTCAGCATGTTTCTGGAGCGCATGAAAAACCCACACAAGCACATCGAGAACATGCAAAGTCCCTGCAAACGGGCCCCACCCGGGAGCAAAAAACCAAGACTTTCCCACTGCGAGGCGACAACGCCAACCACGCTGCACCATTGTGAAGATATTTCCTCTGGACTCTCTTGACATACTGCATTCACAAAAGTGGGACACAGTTTAGCTTGTGGTGAGCTTAACCTCTGACCATCAAAATCTGTCCCTTTAAGGATTTTAGGAGATATTGCATAAGCCAGAAAGGTGAAAGTGAAAACATTTCCTGCAGCCTGTGACGGTCACGTGCAGAGAACTTCCCACTCATTAAACGGCATTTTGTTATTTTGTCTTGCCATATTTTTACATCTACATGTTGTTCAAGACGACTGAAGGCTCACACAAAATGATTCTGTTTGTCAAACTGTTTGTACGTCTCTGCTGTACATGTTTCACTGGCATGAAGTCAAATAAATCCACCAAAGTCTAGTGAGATAAAACGCTCAGCTGTGTCCATGAGGAGAGATTTCTCCCTCAGACGTTTTCTTGCGAGATGGTTTTGTTAACCGCTGTTTTCAAGGTCAAGATTGAATAACTCGCCTCGACGCTATTCACCGAGTAGACACAACATGGCACACGCTCGCTCATATTCTTCGTGTTGTAAGCAGAAGTAGCTCACGAACAGACTATTCTGTCTTACTTCAGCAAACCCGGTGCTTCAACGATGTCAGAATGACGCATCAGCAGAGTTTTACATTAGTGCATAATGTGCGAAATAATGTTTGAACTCATACTTTAACGTCATGTGGAAAAGAAACGGAAGAGTAAAAGCTCTCTTAGGATTAGTTCTGGACTCAACTCATTTGTTTTGATTTCTCCCATTATGATTTCTTTTTTACCCACCATAAAGTACCTGAGAGCTCCTTTTATCCTGCAAATCAAGATGTAACAGCGCATGTTAATGCTGAAACCGCTTGTGTCGAACCTAAATAAAGCCCTTTTTGAACCACGCAGCCTCCCTGTAGGGACTGACTTCAAGTTTACCACATGTTAATTTGTCAGAGCACTTAACTCTTTAGGCTATTATCTATACAAATGACAACAACTGGCAGCGGCGGTGTCTGAGCTGCCGAACAGAGCGCGAGTGTCGTCCTGTCAGCGGCACAATGAGTCACGCAGGAAGCGAACAACACCGCATGGAAACTCTGATGAGTTATGGACAGCGAGCCCGGATGAAGGCGAAAGCTGTCAAATCATGCATGACATGGACGCGTCGCACCAATCCGGAGTTTCTGCGGCTCCGCGGTCCTGCCTGCCTAATGAATGTGAGCGGGGTTCATGTGGGACCAGTAAATGGTTCTTCAGACTTGATGAAACAGCCACTGCACAGAGGAAAATGGTCAGTCCATCTCAATAGAAATGTCACGATGCAATAAGTATGCAATGACTCGCTGTCTACTGTAATGAGCCCAGACTGTGTGGTTGTCTCTGGAGACGCTGATAGCGAGTCTACCCTCTGAATGGCAACACTCCTGTGCCATCTGTTTGGGGCGCTCAGCACAGTGTATACATGAAAAAATACTATATGTGCAATCCATAGAGGGGCTCTAAACACCATCTATCATCGGGGTAATAAATCGAGTGAAATATGTGGATTTAATGAACACAGCGTGTAACAGAAAGGATAACACTGAGGGTAGTCGCTGCCGACACTCCATATACAAACCCAATGGAAAGCCTAAGGGACTCAATTTAGCAGATAACCAGTTTCTCTCCTGGGGCTTTGGATCCCAGTGACTGGCAGCCAGTGGCACTGTGTGTACACCCACTGCTAACTGTGTTGCCTCACACACACACACACAGACACATGCGCACACGAGGGCCATGTGACAATATGTCTTGATAACTGTGTGACATCTGAATAACTCCAAACAAGCTCAGAGCTGAGTCCATGTCAGGCGCAAGTCCCCGCAAGTTCCTGCGGTTAATTATTTCGCAGCTTCAAAGTCATTTTGCAGAGACAGCAGGCCCCGATCTCCAAACCACAGCAGTCCATGTTTAGAGCACCACGCCTGTCACCTTTTAATGGGAAACGCATCCAAGGTGACCCGTAATGGGCTTCACTTTCTCCGCGCACGCTCTCCGCAGACGCCGGAGCCAGCAGGGCACAGCAGTTTGGTGGCTGACAGGAAATGGTAGAGTCAGATTAGAGAATGTCAAATTAATGCAGATGGAAGACAGTGAGAGGCACAAAACATGTGACTGCATGGTGTCAAATTGAGTGACTATTTTTCTCCCTGCCTCCTGTGAAACATCTGAAGTCCCCGCAGTTATTGTTGTTATTCTGGGCGTATAACGTCGGGGTGAAAGTGAATGACATACTGCTCGATAAACTGAGAGACAAATTTGTTCAGAAGTTGCGAAAATGCAAATCGCATATGTAATTGTGTTAACGATGGAAAGGAAAATGTTTGCGAGCCTGAGCATCAAAGATGTTCAGTAGAACATCGTATTTTGTTTAGAAAAGCTTCTTGTGTTCGTCTATTTTTTTCTCTTTAACACACTGGGTTTCTTTTTTAACCTGTCCATTTTCCGAGCACACACTCGTGTGTGCATGTGCTTGACGGAGAGGAGATTCCAAACAATTTAAAAGCATTGAAAACAACCAATTCCTACTCTGAAAAGGCACTGTCCATGACAAATAAAAGCGCCGAAAATTCATGAAATATGGCTGGTGGATTTGACAGCATGTCACGCAAGGAGGCCGTAAGATTGGGCCTGTGCAGTGGGCCAAAGATTGGTGATACTTTGTTGAAATGCAAAATGACTCCTCGCCGAGCAGAGCTGGTGTTGTTTTAAGATGCATGAAAACTGCATGCAACAGAGGGAGGAAGCAGCGAGCGAGGGAATGGGTTTTGTCATTTGCATGTGAGACTCAAACCTTGTCATCTCATGTTGCGACATACAACTCAGGCACAGGACTCTGCAAGACTGCTTCTCATCAAGGGCATTAAAAGCTATTTTCTCTCTCCAAGAGTGGGACACACACTTTTCTGCCGTTATTTGATTTACATGGTAGTGAAGTATAGCATCACGCAGCCGCTTTCTTCTTCATTAAACATGCATAAACAAAGGCACTCTCTCCACATTAGCGTCCTCTTGTAGCTCACATTTACTCCCCGAGTTCTCTAAAAACGTGCAAACAGATAAAATGCAATGTAAAAATATGTCTTCTGTCAGCGTGATGTCATTCATTTTTAAATGTCAAGCTGTTCCCGTCCTTCTATCTAGCCCCCTTTTTCCCCGGCTGGCAAATGTCCAGCGCTGGTATTTCATATTTTTAGATCGCCGGCTCTGATGAAAACGTTGCATTCAGCGGGAAGAAAAGGGAGCCGAGATTGAACCGACGCCGGCGACTCTTTGGAGGACGGCTGCCCGCCTCTGATGTGACTTGCTGCCGACCACGCGAGCCGCGCGGGGTGCCGGCGTGCCCGCGACGTGTAAACTGTGTAATATGCATAATGCAAAGGCTAAATGACCTTTCACGCTTTGTGACACATACTCAGAAAAGATGGTGAGGATTAACATACCGGACGGCTGATAAGAGGAGAAATGTGGCAGATATTATCTTTACTCAGCCACTCTGACACTCTTGAGAACAGATTGTGTCACATGTTCCAACATTTTAATCACACCTTTCTGCTATAATGGAAGAAGCAGAACAGGTGGTGATGCGTAGTGTATTTTTTTTTTTTCTCTTCCTGCGCATACACAACATGTTTTAAATTAGACACTGGCTATGTGCAGCCTTGGTAGATTTTCCTCAAATTACAGAGTGCAGCATTAGATTTTAATGTGATTTGGTGGAGAAAGAAAAAAAAATCTTTTTTTTTTTTTTTTTATTGTCATTTAATTTCTTCCAGTGGCGCACGACTTCCATCATGTTGTTCATATTTGACAAAATGTAATGTTCTCACTTTCGGGCCCCATTTTTACACGTGTCGGCTCAAGTGTCTGCAGGAAGGTAATTGGATCTGTAGTGTAAATATGCCAGAAGACTTACAGCACACCGCGGAGATATTAGAGCAGGAAGAAAAACCGAAAACTGCATCGGAGCCTGATAAACCCAGTATTAATTACGTTGCTTATTTCTAATACTGCCCTCCCCCTTGGAACCAATTAGTAAGTTGAGATGCTTCTTTTCAATTTAATGAGGTCTAAGTAATGATAATGAATTTCATATTCCTGCCAAGCATTTAAAATAAGCTTACACAAACAGCAAAGCCATGAAAAAATGATCTCTCAAGCTTAATTCATTTTTCTTCGCAATAAATATTTCTTCCATTGAGAAAATCAAGAATGAGGAAATGAAGCTCTATTTTTGCCGCCACAAATATGAGGCACCAATTTGCAGAGGTCATTCTCCTTCTCGCCGATGCTGTTTGGGAACAACGGGGGGGTCGGAGTCGCATAAAACAACTCTGACAGAGCCGGCTTTAACTGCATTTTAATAAAGGACGTGTCTAACAAGTAGGTCAGAAAATTCACATTTCAGTTCCACCTCGAGTGGCTAAAAGTGAAGTGACAAAAATGTGGAAGGAGCAAGGAGAGCCCGAGGGCTGCCACACCTTTAAAATCCTGCACAGAGAAGAAGAGAGAAACCCAGAGAGGGAGAAAAGCCTTGTGACAAACTTTGTTACATCTCTGGATCTCCCCACATCCATATAATGTGGCTGAACAGCAAACCAGGCACCGGGGAGGCCGTTTTACTCTGGCAGGGAGCATATTTGCAGGAACAACCTGCAATACACACAAGACAAGAAGGCCTGAACTTTCTGATATAATATTTAGAAACTCCGGGGCCACAAACTATCATTAATTCACCAGTAGCTTTTGTTTTTATGGGGAAAATGTTTGAATTAAAGTGGGAGAGAGTTCACACATGAACCTCACACAAGCTTGTGTAACCACTGACATCAGCAATTATTGTGGAGTGTGGCGATGCTGGGATCCCATCCAGTGCGAGGACTTGTTTTGATTCTCTGGCGCAGGAACAGAAGAGCAAAAAAAAAAAAAGGGTTGAATTGATTTTTTTCCCCCCCATGTTAATAATCAAGAGAAATTTGGAGTGCTGTCAGAGTGTCTGGCACAACAGTCATTGAAGTCTGTTATCCTGTCACTCAGCAGGTTTAAAGCTCTGACACCAGATGTGGGAACCCTATTGCTATAAATGTGCACACTCCAGCAATGGGGGCCGTAAATTGCTTTAGATTAGCGGTCGTCACTTTCCTGTCATTGTCTAATGGAAGGGTGTGGCCCGCGGGGTGCAGGCTCGGGGCCTCTGGACCAGAAGTAAAGGCGAAGAGGCACAGAGGAGCAACAAAACTTGGCTGGTCGAGACGAGACGTGAAACAAAATGAAAAGTGGGAATTTTTATAAAAACGATGGCAGGCGAAGCCACCAAGAAAAAAATTGCACAAAATTGAGAAACTGGAGTTCTAATTGTTCTTTTTCGCCGTAGCTCTTTGTGTGGGAGTGGTGAGCAGCCTATTACATGTCTGTGTCCAGGGGCCCGCTGACTCATAATCTGTCCGTGGCTTTAAAACTATTCAGGGTTACAAATAGCATCTATTATAACCACAGCCAAGTGGCTTAAATGATTTAAGGTTTATTTAGCCTCGACGTGTCTGCAGTGGTGTTTTTGGGCTCCTCACACGGGGGAAGTTTACCTCACATGGCCCTTAGCCCTCTTCTCACCTCTCTCATTCCTGCCTTGATCTAACACAGACGTTCAATTCACAGTAATAAAAGTTTAATACTAATTATGCCGAACATCATCATTATGTATTAATTATTATGAAACATTAATGTCATCCATAACTTCTGTGAAGGGGGCGACTATTTCACTCTCAGCTGCAGATAATTGTTGTAACAGATAAGCTGGCTTGATGATTTTCCAGAGCATTAATCTCAGCGAAAAAAAAAAAAAAAAAAGCACTTATGTGCTTTGCTGTTTGCACACGACACAAAGAACTGTGTCTCTTAACAGCTGAGCGCCAGTTCTGGACTATTTCTGGATTAAAGCGAGCCGAACACTTTTATCAGGATTCAGGGGTTTCAGAGTCAACTATCCTTGAGCTATGTCAGCTGTCACAGCGACATATTTCGAGAAGCTGCTGCTAACAACAAACAAAACAAAACAAAACAAAAAAAACAAACCTCTGGTCTCACGATGTTGCTAATGACCCCGGGAGGATACGTCGCTCCTTTCGCCCGCGAGAGGAAGAGAAGAGTTTCTAAAACAATCAGCGAATAGGCAAAGAGTGTGCCACGAGTCGCAGCAGTTATTAAAGTGTCGACTGTCTGTACGTGGAACCTAATGATGTCTCAGAGAGGCCGCAGGCCTCAGTTCAGGGGAGCAAAACTTTGGTATAAATGTACTCATTTTGGGAGAAGCTGTGAAAGCATTCAGACTATCAAACACTTTTCATCTTAGTTCGTTCTACCGACGACTCTCTCACCGTTACTCTGCTTTTGATCATGTTCAGTAGTTATTTGTTCCTCACTCGTTTCACTCGTTCATTCGCTTCTTAAATCCCTATTTCATTGTTTATTGTTGCTTTCACTTTCAGTGAAAATTCCTACCTTCAACCTACTTCGTTTCATCCATTAATACCTTATTTCATCCATTAATCTTCATCCAGCAGATCTCCTCCACCTTCACTTGGTTCCTCAGTTTATGATAGAGACATCCCTTGTTTGTTTCTCTTCATTCTTTGCTTCCCTTCACGACTTATTCCATGTCTCCTCATTTCATTTCATCCCATCAGCTCTAATATAAATCAACCTTTTCATCCCTTCATCCTTTTGTCGCATTAATCCTACACTGTCCCTTGTTTCATCCATTCATCTTCAGTATATATGTGTCCTTCACTCATCCCTGGTGACATCCTTTCATTCTCATCACGCAACTCCTCCCACTCCTCCTTGTTTCATCCATTTATTAACATATTCCTCCATTACCTATTCCTTATTTCATCCATTCCTTTTCACTACACATCCCTCTTTCACCAATCTCTTGTTTCATCCATTCATCTTCGGTGTGCGTGCTTCCCCTACTCATCATTTCATCTTCGTCGTCTGATGCATTCCTCCTTTGCTTATTTCTTTATAAATCTTTTTTTCATCCATTCATCTCCATCTGACAGCCCCACAATGAATTCATCCCTTCATCCTGCATTATCCCTTGAAGCCACCCTCGTTTCATCCATTCAGCTTCACCTTCCTCTCCGTCCCTCCCACTGCCACCCTTGTTATCATTTCCTCGTTTGTTCATTATCATCCATTACATACCAGCTGCTTTCACGTATACAACCACCTCGATCCACTCTTCTTTCAGGCAACGTGTCGGCCTGCTGAATGATTTGCTGAAATCCCATTTCCGCTCTTCTCTTTTTTCCAGTCTCTGCTGACCATCTTGTCTAGACAACCTTGTCCTTGAGTTCATTTATTTCTGATTGATCCAATATTTTTCTCATTAAACTCATAAACTTGTGGCCCTTGCTGGCAAACTCTTCTGCTCAAGTTTGCATCATTCACATTGCATTTCCACTCATAAACATTTGATAATTTGGTGTGTTATTGATCGATTCAGGCGTGATTAGCATTTTAAACCCTTAATCTCTGGCTTCAGAGCAATGCAGAGGCACTTAAAGGTGTATTATTCATCCTGCCATCGATAATATATTTTCAGATTTTAATAACATGTTCAAAAAGGGGATGCGTTTACTCAAACTGTTTGATTTTGTGTGTTCAAACACACCAAAACAGGGAGGAAACAAACAATAAATATCCAAAACACTGACTCCGAAAAACTCAGCTTGACGGCTGGTGGAGTGCCGGTTGTCATGGTAACAAAACATGCTTACTGACTGGGGAGCTTTTCAGGAGTGGAGAAGCAAGACAAGCAATTAAAGATTTAACTTTATAAACAGAACTCAAAGAATCGCTGGAACGTCTCGGCTCCGCGCTCGGGCTTTTTCCATTGACCTTGTTTTCAGGTTCTGTCTCCCCACATGACCCGAAAAGGTACATCTGAGGTCCCCTTTATTTTTTATTTTACCCTAACACCGGGAGCACAGTAACACTAACACGTGTTTTGGTGCATTTGCCAAACAGTTAGTGCAAATTCTGAGGTCACTGCATGATGCACGGCGGCCCACAGGCGTTTGCAGGGTTGCAAACTGCTGAATGTAGTTTTCTGAGTGTTACAGCTCCAGCGCAAATTGGATCCGTTTTTTTTTTTGTACAGTAACCTTTAAAAAGTCCACAGAACCGTTTAGTTGGCTTTTATTTAAACCCACACATGCGATCGGGGAGCTAACCAGAAGTCGACTGGCTGGACTGGTGAGAGTCTTTGGTCACGCAGGCTTCCTTCTCGCTCAGAGGAGAAAGACGGTAATAAGCTCAGACTATCTACTCTCCCTTATTACATTAAATGCTTAAATGCTAAATGCTTTATGATTCAAAAAGTCACTCAACGCAGATTTTCTTTGAGATAAGTCTCACCAATGAAAGCTTGATTACAGAATATAATTGACAGACGCTAAGAGGCTGAAAAAGTTGCCCGAGTTCAACAAAAACACCTTCAGTTTTTCTAAGCGACCACCTGATACTATCCTCCTGCTCCCTCAAAGTGTGTCAGTGTTTTTAACTACAGAATTTCGCATTTTGGCAGCCAATGTTTTGACTGGATCTCCCACCGGCTGCACGTTCTGTTTTTGGTGTCAAACATACGACCTGTGGGCCAGAAACCTGCCTCACAGAGGGTTCAGTCAGGCCTGCCTAATGACTTTGTAAAACATTACCCCCTAAAGAAACAAAAAAGCAAAAAAATTAAACAGAACTGCCTTTTTTTTTTTCTGGTCCAGCCATTTCACTTTGAACTGTGCCACATTTCCCCCCGTGAAAACACGAGTCTGACACCCCAGAATTTGTCTTTAATACACTCAAAATGCAACTAAAATGAAAACACCATCTGATGAAAGTATGTGGGGGGTATTTTTGTGTCTAGCTTGCAGATTCTCCATGTGCAAACATGGTTTATTTGCCTGCTTTCTCAAACAACTGGTGACTTTGAATTGTCCTTTGGTGTCCAGTCTGTGACTGGGCGTCTTCCTGTGTTTGCCCTGCGATGGACCAGTGTCTGCAAGGCTCAGCACCAAGTGCCAATGTCCAGAAGTTAGACAGAAGACGAATGGACTTCAGAACAATAATGCTGAATGTGCCAAAAAAATGGTAAACCTTCTCAGTTTCAGAACCTTTCTACCGTCAGATGGAAAATGCTCGGAAACCTTCCTCCTGTGTTGATACCACTGAGCAACTTTGCCTGAGTGAAGCACCGACTCGTAATCCAGCATTTCGTCCTCTTTAATACATCTTGGACACAGAGCGGCGAGGAAGCTTCCTGGCAGAGTGAGGCGGCTCGCTACATGAGACCATCCTTCACTGACTTCCAGTTTGAGCTCGACGCTCCTTTATTAGAAATCTGTTGGTGTCACTGGATGCTGCAGCTGACTGGACTGCTCCGAAACGTTTCAGGTTTGTAATTCGAGAGCAAAAACACCTCCAGGTTGAGAGCTGAGACACACAACAATAAATAGCAAGAGAACACCTCTCATAAGTGTACAAACAAGACGGACAATGTTCCTCTGTTTTGAATGAAAACTTGAACTCAGACTGAGCCAAAGGCTGGATAATATTGTTTTCAGGAACAAACACTTTGCACATAAAAATACAAAGCATGCAATTTTATTTCATTAGATTCCAGATTCATTATTTGTGTTTTTGGGGGGGCGTTTGTGCATTCTGGAGACAGTATCTTTGTCAGAGAGGCGCAGTCAAATTATCTCAGGAAAAACTGAATGTCAGCATGTCACACAGGCCCTCCTGGACCCCCACCCAGAACTGCCCCCTTTCCAGACCCTCTTCCCCACCACTGCCAGCCCTTGAGCAAGGCCCCTAAACACCTGAGTGCTCTGCATCGTGGCAGCCAACTGCTCCTAATATGTGCAAGTTAATTACAAATAGGATGTGTGAAATACAGAAAGTCGACCTCCCTGAGGGGACTTATAAAGTATAACTTATCTTAATTAATATAACATTGACATTCAGTTTATTACTTATCTGTGCTTTGGGTAAGAAGTGTTTTTTCAGTGTAAAATATGTTTTGTCCTCGTTACTTAAGTCGGATACAATTAGCTTCTCGAGCTGTGGTGTTGAAATTACAGCCAAGGGGCCAAATGAGGCCCTTGGCTCATTTTTAATTGTCCTGCAGCGATTCTTGATAAAATGAGATGCACTTTATTACAATGTGTCTCTGAGTTTGACAACTGGTTGGAGGCATTATAAAGCACATTTCAAACGAGTGCTTCCACTGACGAGCTTCAAAGGACGACAAACAAAGAAAAACTCAACAAAACAAGTGCAACAGGTGTTATAGAAATACACTGAACTGGATTTAATTGAGTGGATGTTTTTCAGCGCAAAATGTTTGGCCGCTCTATTTCTAGAAAGTTACAAAAGTTGTTTTGACTTTTCCAACTCATGCATGTAATATCTGCAGATGCATGTTCCAGCTCTGCCTCATTCTGATCCACTGATGCTATAAAATGAAAATGCAGACGCGGGAAAGAATACATTTGTCACGTTTCTGCCACATGAGGTTTGTGGCGGCGGCAATCAAACACTTTTTATTTTGTGTGCGTGTTGCCGGGACGGAGGCTTTAAAAGACGGTGAATCTAAAAATGAAGATGTTGCTGTGGCACCTGATGAGGATTATATTTCTCTGCCCGATGATCAGTCAGATACGACTCTGACAATGCTACCTTGGAGATAATGAGCTTCACAGCGGGGGGAGGGGGAAAAAAAACAGCCCACTGCTACCGGCGGCATGTTGAAATGACCTCAAGATGTGACTGATATGAGATAATTATTCTGACTAATAAGAGGGGGGCCATTAAGCAGTTACAGTAGTCAAGGGATATGCATGTATGCATGAGCACATAGAAACATCCATAAAATATTAGGTAAAATAAATAAATGGCATAAAATGTGTTTTTTGGGTGAGTAAGTTATTAACATGTGTATGTTTTAAAAAGTTATTATAATCCATTTGTAGGTCCCTCTATTAGAAAACTGAATAACATAGACCAAAGTGTTTAAGTACATGCTCACTGTATATATGTTGCATTGGTATTAACATAAGTGTGTCCTCCATTCAGCTGATGAGGTCTGTCTGCTGTTAACACCTCTGTTATTAATACTCTGGGATTGTGGCTTTTAAGAAACAGCTGGCGTAGTTATAAGAGTGAGAGAGAGCGAAAGCTGGCTAATTAATTAAGCTGTGGGCCACAGAAATTCATTTTGCATATAAGCGTTGTGACCACAAACCATAGCCTCAGCACAGAATTGGCTGAAAGACTTCAATTAAACATGCTGTTTAAACAAATATCCACAAGCTTAGAGGAGCTTTTTTTTATGAATAATTCATAGCCTGAAAGAGCAAATAAATGGGAAATGGTAGAATATGTAAAACCTATTTGTAGCTGTGGGCATACAGTAAAAATTAGGCCACTGATTGTCCTTAGATTCATTTACTTAGGAATATATTTTGCTTTCCGGGCTAACCGAGGAAATTGCATGAATACTTTACTGCTGCTGGAGTATGATACAACACGGCTGAGCAAGCTTTTTTTCTTTTTACCTTCAGAAGCGCAGCCGTTCTTTTCGATTCATTTTTGGGGGACGACAGAGGAAGTTTTTTTTTCTGGTGTTTCACAGAGCGGCCAGTGGCCCCTTCGACATCGCTCGCAACGTGTGTAACAGCATCAGGACAAAGTGGGTTTGCTGAGCTCCAGATGTGGAGAGGCCCCGGGCTGAGGCTGCATGCCACTTCCCATTGGCACTGCAGCGGAGCAGCAATGACACTAGCGCGAGCATGGTTGAGAGGAGGTCCAAGGGAAGGGTGGAGGAAGATGTATGTCAAAATAATGTGCCTCCAGGATGCATTATATAAGGCTATTAAATTGTCAGTGTCTAAAACAGTGCATAGAGGATACAACCTTTGTTTGTGACAGCCGAAAATCCATTTTTCATGTTTGTTTCATTGTGAGCTTTGCTGCGAGTGGATTCTTTTGTTGGAGCACATCGAAGGAAAAAAGGAGCAGGCCTGATCCTCTAGTCCTCGCTAAAGCTCCAGAAAGGGAGACATGCAGGATTTATGGGTAGTTTAACTTTCAAAAAAAAAAATACAAAGCTGCAGTTGCATTTATTGTATTAGAGGAGGGGAAACTGTGCTTTTTTGCTTGCTTAAGAATGCTTCGCTCGGTGAAAAGGTGCACCGAGGGGCTGAGGAAGACGCTAAAGAGGAAAGGTGACAACAAAAAGGAGATCACAGAGGGTAAAGTGCTACGGGACAGGGAGACAATGAAAAGGATATAAGCCTTAAGAGTTAAGTATTAATGACCGGGGTCTGAATAAATGATAATTTGCAGGGGACACTTGCTCGGGTGAGTTACTGCTCCATGTTTCTCCAGTTCTGCCGCTCTGCATATCACAGCTTGTTATGCTCGTCGGTTCGCAGCCGCGCATTATACAGCACAAAAACTAGGTGTGAGAATATCCGCCCGGCGCGGAGAGCCGGTGACCTTTTCGTTATGAACAGTTTGACCCAGCAAAGCCAACTGTTGGTGGGAGTGAGTTCACCAGGGAGCAAGGCCACCTCAGGCAGCCACTGTCTACTGTTTGTCGTACTTACGGCTAACACCTCCACACCATGCACTGCATCACCAATGGCACTATTCCTTCCTCTGGAAATAGACTGCTGCTAAACACATTCAACACACCTTTGTTCTTCCTGCAGTGAAGCATACTGTCTGTTTCAGTCTTTGTCTAATCTGCCTTTATTTCAGGCGTTACTTTTTCCCTGTAAAACTGTGTACATCTGTTTGTTTTGGGTTGGTTTTTTTTTCTCTCCTGACTGGCTGGTTCAGAAAACACTGCGAGTAAGAGGTGATTGTTATGTTTAGCAAGTCGCCGTATTACATTTTAAAAAACTGTCCGGTCCGTCTGTAGTTCTCCTCTGGACACGCTCAGAGGTCGAGAAAATGCTCGACCCCGAAAGCAACATCTCCGCCCGGCACTTTACGAATGCACGACAAACACAATCTGTTCTCTTTTGTGCACCATTCACGCTCTTTGCACCAAATAAATACAGCACCTTATGAATCATACCGCGGAGAGCAGCGCTGCCTGCACCAGCTCGGCAGAGAACAGCCCTGAGCGTGTCTGAGAGAGTGGCAGGCAGCAATCTGTAAGTAAGGCTTTAGGCTGGAAAGCAGGCCACCCTGTTCGAATCACTGAGCACACACAAGCACCTACTCGGGGGTCATTCTGCTAATGGACTTCTGGACACGCGTTCTTCGCGAGAGGGCCGCAAATATGTCCGCCTGCGAGTTGCGTCCACGCTTGTCATAAATAAAGAGGGGAAATCGTGCTTGCAGTAAGAGAGACAACAACAGCTGATCCATCTGTAATTTTCCTGTCTCTGATCTAATTTCACGCTTGTCATGCGCACGTATGTTTAGGAGATCTTAAGATCAGGTCACAACAGAGATACTCCCCAAATCACACGCGAGTGATTTCATACATCTCGCTGTAAATCCAAATTTCTATTGGCAAGGACACGGCCGATCCCTCGCCCTCTGTAATCTCGATTTCCTCTGGTAATACCACTCACGGTGAACTTGTGGCATTTTGCTGCCTTTAATGATTGGCCCAATGGTCTGCAACCAATGGCCTTCGTGCCACCAATTCATGACCCGTCAACCCCAATCCTCCCACCAATCCAACAGGCACACAACACACACCGCACGGAACAAATGTCCCCATGTCAGAATCAATCCAGACAGGCATCCCATCCTCCTCTCATAAAACTGGCATCTCATTTATCCAGGAGTGAGGACTATGGTAAGTGGAATGACAGGGCATTTACACTTTTAGTAGCAGAGGGTCCTGAAGGATTCGAATTGTTCTCTTTGAACTTGTTTTCTCCAAAGAGGTCCCTGACATTTGAAATATTAATTCCATTTCCCTTCTGTTGACATGAGAACACTTTGGAGAAGATATCTTATTCGCGAGTGCCTTTTCTTTTACATTTTCCTCCCCATTCTCCTCCAACACACAAGCACGGCCCTGAGTAATGAAATGAAGGTGTTGGAACAGGAAGTCTCCCGGCTCACAATATTGAGAGTATTGAAAAGACCCCTTGCTGATATGCTTGAGGTGCACCAGCGCATAGAGGAAATAACAGACACCAAGGACCCTCGCACTCGGCGCCGCTTCTCCTCCCTTTGAAGTCCTGACAGCATTCAGCTCCGTCTCCTCCGTTCGAATCCTGAGATCATAATTATTTACCATAGCCAGGGTTTTCGCATCCGCCTGACGAAAACAAAAAACTTCGACCGCGATGTTTCGGTCGTATTCTTTTCACCGCCGTTTCAGAAGGGAGCACAATCGTACGGATCAAATTGAGAGGGAGCAGCGTAGCATGAATATCAACTGTAATAGCTCAAGAAGGAACGCGCGAAGGCATTCATTGTCAGAGCCGAGCAGAAATTCTCCGGCTCTGTGGTACAGATCTTAATAAAAATCACTCACTGTACAATGTGTCCACTAAATAATTTGTTTAGCCACTCACATATTAATGAAAGTAATGACTTAATAAAATGAACATTGAAATACACACTGCTCTTATTTTCAATGAGCTCGCAGTCTAATTATTTCCATAGTAACTACACTCAGCATGACACCATCAGTGCTCAAGAGGCGATGGCAGCAGAGGAGAAACACTTGGGGAAAAGAAAAAACAAAGCAACTTAATCAAAGCAACGGGGAAACTCACCAATCATGTGAATGGTGGTTCGGCCGGGCCTCGTCCCATGATGCTGCTGGATGGTGTCGTAGAAAGTGGCCTGACACAGCTGGATGGCAGTCACACTGACCCAGAGGCACAGGCAGAGCAGCCAGGACATGACAGGACACATCTGCTACGGACCAGCAGAGGTGAAATCAAATCACAATACGTTTTGTTCTCCACCTCTGACCTCCACCTCCCCAAACACGACAGAAAAAAAAAAAAAACAATAGAGAGGAAAAAGAAAGAGCTGCACATCTCTCGTGGACACCTCAGTTCACACACGCGATCTCCAGCTAATTACACAAGCACTTTTGTGTTTAATTGGACTTAACGCCCCTCAGTGGAGTTTTTTTAGTCATCAGGATTTATCATTAGCATGATTATATAAGTATGAGTTCTTCACCGCTTCCGCTTCCTAGTTTGCCCTGTCTTGTCCCTGAGCCACAACACTGCAAATGTGGAGTGATCCCTGGGGAGTTTTTCCCCATGCAGCAGAGATTTCCCCTGACAGGCTGACTCCCTTCAACTCCTGAGCTGTGCCGCTGCCTCCAACCCAAAATCAAACTTAAAGAAAGATAAGATTTCGCGAGCAGCTGGCTGCCGAGGCTTTTCTGTATCTGTCAGAATAATGTGACAGTGACATGGCAGTAATAGGAATCAAACGGCTTGTAATGTTTCATCACGCTGTTTAGATAAGGAGGAGGGGGGGGGTGAGAAAAAAAATAGAACAACAGCGAGGAATGCTCCTGGTCACAGGAAAGAAGTCTCTGAAGGAGAAAATAAAAATGTTTCCAGCCTGAAATTGTTTCACAGCAGCGAACTGAAATATTAACCATCTTTTAAATGCATTATTTCACGTGACAACCTACGCACTATTCTCTGAATTTAAAATGAGGATAAAACATGATATATCACTTTATTCATTTGTATTTTATAACCTCCAGCTGAATAAAATACACAAAAAGTAGATAACAAGCTGAATAAACAGCATGTAACATCAAGGGGAATCGATATTAAGACATGCCATGGACGAGGATAAAAGAAAAGCACATTTTGTGAGGCTCCAGCTCTATTACAATAAAGGCAATGTTGTCAGATTTCACATTATTCCACATATTTTTTCAGTAAATGCATGCAGCTGCAAGGCTGGTACAAAGACCCAGACCTCAACACAAGGACAGGAATTAGTTTTTGTTCCCAGCAGAAAGAAGAAAAATCTTACCTGAGCGAGCCAACAAAGAGTGTATAAATATCTCAACAGAGCGACATAAATCCATCCATGATTCTGCTCATGCTGATCCCATCCAATAACTCTGAATCTGGCTGGAGGAGGAAACTCCGGCGACTCTGCGTCCCTGCTCCCCACTTTGATAGCAACAGTCCAGTGATTCAGAAATGACCGTCAAGCCGGAGTCAGGAAGCAGATTTACAGCTCTTTCAATTCCACCTTTGAAAATATCACTGCTTCCCTTGAGGAGCTGCTCCCACTGACACTGAATTCATTTGCCCCTTCGCATTTATAGGCACGTGCAGAGTGCTCCTTAATTAACTGTAGTGGAATCTCTCCTCTCGCCGTCTGCATCCTTCCAGTGAGAGGCAGCCTCTGAGCAGCAGCGCTCGCTGAGTCCCTCCTCAGCGAGCTCTGAGAGACAAATGCTCCCGTGCAGCCTGGCCGAGTGTAAAGACTGTATCACATGTCTTAAAGCCAGACTGCCTCTGGATTAGGCGGCGTGGAGGGAATCCATCTGATCGTGTGCCTCTGACAAATGCAAATCAGAGAAACAGGCAGCACTTGTGTTGCTGTGACCATATGATTAGCAATTATTTACATTTAGAGAGGATTTCTTTTTCTCTCCCGAGGCGGCGCTCACTTTTTTCACTTCCTTCCTCTGCAAAGTTTGTACTCTGCCCCACATTTGGGGGAAAAAAACTCTAAATATGGTTCATGTTTTTTTAGTGATTAGGAGTTAATCCAAGAAACTTATGCAGGAAGTGTGGATTTTTATCTCCGCAGACAGAAGAATGCGAGCAGAGAAAGAAGTAAACCTCTCGGTCCTTAGCTTACCTTGGCGCTGTTACAGTAAGGTGCATAAAAGAAGATTAGGGGAGAACATGTTTTCACATGCTGAGCAGAAAAGAAAAAAAAATTGAAAGCGGATTGTGTTGAGAAATAATAATGTCCATTCAGCTGAAGGTAATCTTCACCTACAGTGGGGGGAGTTCTTCAGACTACGATGGAGACATAATGGTGATCATAGGGAAGGCAGGGAGGTGAGTGCTGTTATTTGGAGGAAATCAGCACTTGTCTTTATGAGTGGGAAGCGGCACGATCCTCCCCGTTCCCCGCCACCTTCACGATATGGCGAGCTCCACTTTTTTTGAATTGTGTCTGTATTTTATTTTATTTTTTTTATCACTGGCATGCAGAACATGCCCTAGGCCTGCAGCTCACACTGCCATCTCTATGGCATAAAGACTTAACATTTTATTTTGATGCTCGCACAGGAGGAACGCTGCACTCCCAGTTCAGGAAGGAGCGAAAGAATACCCAGGGTGAGAGGAACAGCAAGAAACTGCTTGAGATGGAGGCACGGAACAACACAGCATAAATGTCTGAGGCTTTGGCAGAGTCAACTGTGTGCACTGGGGGTTTGGGAGTTACAGGGAAGGAGCCAAATGGCATAAATTGCTGAGTTGTTCGGAGCAGAACAATAGTTTCCAGTGACGGGGCAGTCATTAATTGTTCATGGAGATGCTCCCAAGTTGACACAGAGCTTTGACTCATAAGGACTGAACTTTCCTTGAGCCGTCTGTTCTCGAAATGTTTCTTCAGAGATACGGGGGAGCTTTTGGACTCGGCGCGGCGCATATAGAGACCTGGAAAAAATCAACTGGAAAAAAAAAGCACTTGACCGCACAGCCGTCGAGCGGGAGATGTCGAGAATCCACGGACAGATGACGCAACGCAACCCGACTGTTCGCTGCCTGACGTGACCCGACCCAACTCTACCAAAATCAATAAACTTTGTCCTGTAACCAGGAGCAACCTGCATGTGAAATACTCAAGCATGAGTTAGGAATGGTTGTCTGTTGAATGTTCACAAGTGTGTCCCAACCATGTGTAGAGAGAAATACAGAATCAGCTGGATTATTAAATGGAAGTCAACCACAATCAATAGTCTTTGTCCTCTAACATCCTCTTTGTCCCAAACAATCAAAGCAGTTGTTTAGGAATTGCAGTCTGATGAGAAATCATACGTGCAATCCAACCATTCACACAGAAAAGTACCAAATAAGCTCAATAATTTCCAGATTAATGAACATAATTCAACCAAAATCAATAAATTTGCCTTCTAAAAAGTATCAGTGAGCATGTAAAATCTCCAAAGATATGCTAAGATTTCCAGTTTCTAAGTCCACATCGTCTTAATAGTTTAGACTGTTTTTATTTAACACGTTGGCTTTATATTTGTGGTGGTAATTTAAGAATTTAGGGACATATTTTGATGGCATCATGATTAAAGCTGCCAATTTTAGTTACATTTTTAGTCGATAGTAAAGACAGCTCTATAGATCTTTGATACCTGCTTCATAGAGATTAAAGGAGGCTGGAGCTCATCCCAGGCAGGAGACACCTGGGAGAGGCTGCTAGTCCATCAGAGAGTGATGCAGACTGAGAGAACACTTTAAAAGTGAACGATTATCGGATGATCCCAGGAAACCTCGAACGCAGGGAGAACATGGAAGCTCCTCACAGGAAGCAGGGATTGAACCAGGACACGTCCTCCTGTGAGGCTGCAGAGGAAAACCTCTGCGCCACTGCGGTGTCTCGTTATAACGCGTTCTGGCGGTGAGTTTCTCACAACACCTGGACTGTCAGAAGCACTTGGCCCAGAGCCGAGTGGTCAGTGGGAGCTGGAGCTGATCCCAGCTCACACTGAGTAAACGCAGGTTACAGGTCGCAGGTTCATCACAGGACACACACACAGTCAGACACACAAACACATTCACACACAATCATATCAGCCCCCAAAAAACCTGAGTCTTTTTATGGAAAAAACAGTATTAAAAGAAATAGTAATTAAGTAATCATATTAAGTGGATTTTTTCATTAATAAAATAAGAAAACACATACTTTTTTATTTTAGAAAAACAGAGTTATCTGTTTTTACCGATGAACTTTCCAGATATATATTATATTTAGCAATTTTATTGACTATAAAAAAGTTATATTCATTGTTAATATTCAAATGTCAGTAATTATAAATGGAAAAATTGAAGAGGAGGAAAAAAAGGGAAGATAACTGTTTTTGTAAGTTAAATTGATCATTTCATTGGGAAAAAACATGATTAAACATTCTTATTTGATCCAAATGTCACATAAATCTGGAGTGCAAACATTTCTTGTGCATAATAACATCCGAACTGTGATTCTTGAGCTTTGGTATCTTCGAGCGGAGAAGCAATATTCGATGTTCACTGCACAGAAAAACCTTTTCGTCCCGGTGTTTTCATAAAATGTCAATATTTCAACGCATCAGAGGCGGAAAAACCTCACAGATTCGTTTGTTTCCATATTCTGTTTGATATTTCCCGGGAATAAAACCACGAACATCAACGATTTTTAGAGTTTATGTGAGTCTAACCTGAACAGAAACAAACGTTACCTCCCGTCATTATGTGAATATCCTTTTTGTTTCATGTTTGAAAAACTATTGACTGTTTCAACAGCCAGCTGATGGTCTGACACAAACTTTCTGTGGTGTAAAACAAAAAAAAGTCGACGTATATCTTCCATCTTTGCAGAGCAACAAACCAATCAAACATATATTTCTTTTCCCTCTGACCTGCGGACCACCAGTTTCTGTCTGAAGAAGGTTCATGCACTGCTGATTCAATGGATTCCTCCCTGAATGGTTCTGACGGCTGCTCTCTGAAAAGAAACCTTGAAGAGAAAAAAAAAAGGGACGATTTTTATAACAACGTTCACAAGTGTTGTCTGCTAAAAACCTAAAATGGTCGGCACGAATCCGCCCGCGAAGCAGACAGCACCAAAGAAGCCCCCGCGGGCTTTTTGACCTGGATGTTCCAGCACCTACGGTGACGCCTGTTCGTTCATTTGCGACGCGTCATGCACGACGTCCTGTGTTTTACAACTAATGGAGGCAATACAGATCCACTCCCAGCGCCCGCACGGCTCCGTGGTAAATTCCCTTCCCAAATGGTCGTGCCTATAAGATAAGGTGTTGGTTGCTGCTGTGTCTGGAGGGCGGCTAAGCAGAGTAAAAATGTCAATAAATCGTTGTGTTTTGCTCAGGGTGGGAGAGCTGAAGATGTCTCAGGAAGAGCTATGGAGTCGTTTTCTATTTAGCTTCCCCCTCAGCTGTGCCTTTCCTTGTCATAACAGGAATCACTAAAGGTTTAGCTGCCTTAAAAAAAAATGTGACATTTTAAAATGATATTATTCCTGATTACAATGACATCGTGCCCAAAGGGACGATTTCTATCAGACATGAAGAACATGTCATACTGTAGATCATGTCATGCATCACCACACAATGTCTTTTTTTGTACAATAAACAGGAAAGGGGGCTTTCTTGAAGATAAAAGTCAGATATTTCTACAGGCATTTCTGTTATAATATCATCAAAAAAAAAGAGAGAAATCCTCACATGCGCCTTCCACGCACGATCTGTTTGGCTGCAAAGCTCCGACCACGACAGAGACGAGCGGTGAGCAAACACTTTGAAAAGATTCAATAATAGAAAGAAGATATTATCTCGCTGTTGGTTTAACAACGTGGATTTCTTTTCTCTGAGATCAATAAATCACTGCCGGTAAATGACTTACAGTGAAATAGTAGGGGAATGCTTTTCAAGTGATTCATTTGCATTTTCATTGAGTGTTTTTGTTTTCTTAAGCACTCGGCTCCCTCCTGGAAAGGTCAATGGGAAACGGTCGGTGTCTATTTTATCTGCCGGAGCCAACTCTCAAGTTCAGCCAAGTAAGAAATAAGATTATCTTTACAGAAGGCAGTGTGAGGATCTGGCCTTTGAATCTTATTCAGCAGAGTATTAATGTCTTAGCGGGCAGAATCAGCCCAAACTGCTATTAAAATAACTGAAGTCTTGAGCGGGATGTTTTTCATTTTCGCGGAGCCCCTCATGTTTAATGGAAATTGAGTGTCTCACCTTTTACATCAGTTGATCTTAACATTTAATAGATTCTTTTAAGGATATTAATCTTTTCCATTATATCTTTGTCGTGGATAAGAGTGAGGCATATTCCTCTCAGGCGAAACAACTCATTAACTTCCCAGACACAAACCTTTCTACACCTGAAGTGTGATGTGAAAAAAAAAAAAATGCAGGTGGAAAAAAAAAAGAAACAGAAAACCAACAGTTTTGCCTCGCTGTTATTATTTTAAGCTTTAATTTAAAAGCTGGAAAATGCAAATGCCTCTTACCTCTATTATTTCCCCGCGTCCGACTGACATTTACTGAGAGCTACGCTATTTGATCCCACCATTAAGTCAAATGTCATTGAATGCACATTAGAACATTTTCGAATTAACAAAGAGAACTACTGTATTGCAGTGTCAGGCAGAAATATATTGAGGAAAAAAAAAAAAGAAACAAAAAAAATAGAAAAACCAGAGCCAGCGCAGAGACATTTCAACATAAGTGGCCATTCTTTTTGCCCAAACTGCTGATGACAGTCTCCAGAGAGAGCAGATGCTGTTGCCTTCTGGCTCTGGGCTTCACCGTTCCATTCCAGTAACCACCTCTGTGCCTCCTGAGATTTGCTACTGTAAAAAACGTTCTCTCTTATGGCATCCAGGTGAGGGGGAGAAGAAAAAAAAAGCCCCACTAATACAATAGGCGGCTTTTATTCCTACCTTCAAAAATGTCATCAGCAGTCAGTAGTTATCTAGGTTAAGTGCACGGGGCTGTGTTAATAATTGACTTGAAACGTATAGCATATGCCACGGGTGATGTACATTCCTCGAATTTGCTGTCTTAAAAGACGGCAGACTCAGATATGACAACGTTAAACTGAGAGATTACGGCTTCTTGAAGGCGCGTTAAGAAAGGGAGGAAATCTTGCAAGAAGGCACATTTTTCCAGCCAAAGTCACAATCAATCATTTTCATTTCCTTTACTGTGTCCGCCTCAGTTCATACGGTTGACGTGGCACATTGAAGGCATGTTGGCTCCATTATATCACACTCTTAAAATTGTGGTTGTTCGTGTAATTGAACTTGCCAGTCCTGTTCGGGTGCCTGTATTCATCTGCCGAGATGAAACCGCGTTCGCCCTTCGAATGTTTACATTAGCACCTGAATGACAGAGCATAATCATTCAGTCATGTTCCTGTGGCAGTCAGATGTTATACGCCAGGGGTGCACACACCAGATAATATTTGAAAGGAAACTGATGCTTTGGAGATGCCGGAAAGCATCAGTGTGTCTTATTTCTTCAGTCAGCTTCTAAACGCCGTAACCCGAAAGCTCGTGTAATACAGAGCAAAAAGGCAAAAAGTGACACAAGCGGAGCATTGTCTTATTTTTTTTTCTGACTCCAGGTTGCGCTAACAACGAGTTAAAGATACATAATTCAGGAGGAATTCAGTGAGCGGCGTGTCACATCTCTGCAGGTCTCTGCTGCAGTCTGAAAGAGATTCAGCTGCATCCTGGTGTAACCTCTCTGACAAGGTCAGAGTGTCTCATGCTACCTTTTGTGGAAAGCACTCAGCACAACAAATGGACCCTAAACTGTTTGATACCTGCTGTTTGCACTCTAAAGGCAGCTCACTAGAGTTGATTATGGATTCCCACCTCGGTACTCTCCATCCCGGAGTATTTGTTCTGGGCCACTGCTGCTGGAATATAACTTGGAGCGCTGGAGAAACCTCATCGGCAGTGGTCCACTGAAGACGCTCGCCGCGGAGACAGCGTGATGCTTTACTGTCCGAGAAAATTCTGAGAACATCTTTTATCCAACAGCTGAAAAACTCAGTTTCAAATATCAACTTGAAATCTTTTTTTTTGTGGTGTATTTTCGCAGTTACAGCGTATTCTTAGTGCCCTTAAGAAGCGGCTTTTGTTCTGAATGACCTTCAAAGAAAAAGACAGAATACTACACTACCCATGAGCCTTGGCTGCTGTTGCCATAGAGAATAGTCCAACTACACACTATCAGAGGATCACGAGGAAATGGGATGACAGATTAGTCCCACTTCCGTGCAGGAAAGCCTTTGAACCGTGTCAAACTGAGGTCTTTCCTCCAAGTGAGAGAGATTCTTACAGGAGCTCTTGTGATGCCGTCTGATCGTCTACCTGACAAATCTAATGACAGTTTCTGACTCGTGCTCT
>JAUESE010000060.1:13338958-13350577 GCA_032274725.1 Malacoctenus triangulatus
AGAGTCGAGATGAGTGTCTGTTTAATGGGTGAAACTGAGCAGGGGGCAAAACAAAAACGTGTAGTTCCAACTTCCAAAGGAGCCGACGGGGATCAAGATCGGGCAGGTGGAAAAAAGCGGGTCGACAACCAGAGACGAGAGATATAGAAACCAGGGCTGGAATGACTGGTTCCAAAACAACAGAAGACAAACTGGCAACACCAGACACACACTGAAACACTGAAACACTGAGATACTCTGAAGACAATCTGACCACCAGACACAGGTGAGACACATCGGGGCAGGAAGCAACCGAGTTTCAGTAGAAAGTAGCTTGAAAACTACAACAGAAGCTTGAAAATAAGTTATAAGCATTGTGGTTGTTTCTTTTATCTAAGTATAAAAGATGCATAAAAAACACTGTTGGAACAGCTGAAACTCTAAAAAATGATTGTGTGAATGCTGAAGGCATCCTAACAGTACCGACTTTGCTGTTTGTTGTGCTCAAGCAAACGTTACAGATGAACTAATTGTTGCATTCAAGCTAACTCTATTACTGACATACTGACCATGCTTTTTTTGATTTCATCTATTTACTGTAATAAACATTTTAACAGATTTATTTCTTCTTTTCTTCTTCCTCCAGTTCAGTTTGTCCGGTTTACCTTTTCATAATTTTAACTCTGATTATCTCTGCTAACAAAATTCAACTTCAGCATCCTCGCTTCGCAACTTCGTCAGGAATCGTTATTTCTCTCGTTAGGATTAAATCTTATTTTGGCAAATATTTATGCGCCGACTCTCGCATGCACCTTGCATCTCCGCTGCTTCGCCAGCAGCCATCCTGAGAGCGGCTCGTGCACCGGCACTGTTTTGCCTTGCAGACATGTCTGTTTGCATACCACATATCCCCGGCTCTATTTTGGGCCTGAGGAGATGTGTAAGGTGGGGTGCACTGCAGGGCATTTTCTATCCAGGGCTGCAGACAGCAGCCAGAGAAATGTGGAAAGGTGACTGATACATTTCTTAATGTTCCAAAAGGAGCCTGTGTCACGTCTGCTTAGACTAATCCCCTCACTTGTGTTAATGCACACAGTGAATCATGTATGGCTGCCTAAGATGACAGGTAACGGCAGGCAGACTTATTGTGATTTCTTCTCTTTCAAGTGTTTCTTTTTTTACTCACAATAATAAATATACACCAACTCAACTTGGTTATATTTGGAGGTTGTGGCGTATAATCCAAAGTGGTTTCTCCATCTTCGATGTGGCAGTTTAAGTATATAGAAACACATGGAGGAGGTGGGGGTGAGTGTGTGCGTGTTGGGGGGGAGGCAGAGGGGGAAATAGAGCAATCATCTTATGATTCCTGTCACATTGCACTGCTGCTGTCTCAGGCCTCAGATTGAGGCTTGGATAAATGTCAGACTATGGAGATGAGACAGAAAGAAGCGAAGTTGTCGTGTTTTCAGACCTTTTTTTTTAGGCTGCCATCATCAATCCAGGTGTCAGGCTGGGAGAAGATTTGAACAATACTCATTAACTATTCGCCAGCAAAAAGTAATTTATTACTACAGCAAATTGTGAATTTCTTGAGGTTTTTTTTGAGAGGGTTTTTTCATTTATTCCTTAGAGGAGCCCTGCAGTGTGTGTTTGGGTTTTTTTTAGACTCCATTGAGGATGAGAGCAATACTTTTACACCATCTAGTGTTGAATTTTAGAAAATGAACATGTCACTTTGATGTTCAACACATTTTTCACTACAATACTGCAGAAAAAGAGTTTGAAATCAAACGGCTGCCTAATTACAATATGATTGAGGGGGAAAAAAAACTTTATTTTTCAAATTCAATTAACCCCTCGAAACCATTTCAGCAGTCACTCAGTCGTCAAAAGGCAGTTTGGGGCACATTTTTGAGTTTCAATTTTTCAATTTACTTCTAAATTGAGACTCTTTAACAAGTAATCCACCAATTAATATTAAAACTATTTGTTCAGTTTACAAGCCTTTTGTTTTATTAGAGGAAATGAGTGCTTTCTATAAAAATTTATTGACAAATAAATGACCGTCGAGTAGTTTGAGATACTTTATTGTTTCAAGTATGTTTTCTGATGACTTTTGTAAATATATATCGAATAAAATGACTTTTGACAGTGCCAATTTGAAATATATGTAAGGTTTACTTTTTGTGTTTCACATTTTGCTCGTGATTTAGTAAATTTAAGCCATGCGACAATGCTGAATTTTTAGCAGTCTGGCAATCTGACATCTAGGCCACCGTTTTGTTACTTAAGCAGCAAATGCCTGCAGAGCGACAGAGTCTGGATGTAACCTTTGTAAATAATAAGTTCATCCTCATACAGATGTTCTACTTCACTAACTAGGATTGGCTGTTCATTTTTTAACGCTCTCCTTGTGAATGGTGGTTGACAATTACCTGAAGAAGCCTTCTCCCGCAGCCACATCGCAGGAAGAGGAAGCGAATGTTAATGAGTGCCTGTTGTATAAACATGTATATTTCTCGGGGTTTAGTACCTGACCGGCATCTCCACAGAGCAGGAGATGCTGGCAAATCAGTTACACAGCTTCAGGCTTTGGCTGTCTGAGTCTGAAATACGGCACAGTGCTGAAAGATAGTCGCAGGGAGAAACGTGACACATTCGGAAACCGCCGCAAATACAATGTGTGCTGAAATCAGCCCAGACAGAGAAGCACCGCACGGAAACAAGATTTATTTTTTAAATAAGACATCTGACACGTGGAGATAGGCATCATATTTCTGTGTTTGTGCACGGAGCGAAGGAAATCACTGCAGAAGCGAGATAAGACCAAAGCAAATAACATACAAGATAATTTACTGATTACCGACAGCACAAAAGCGCCTATGAAAAATAACACTATAAATAAAACCAACTATGATTTGTGTCAGCATGCTAATATATAACACATAAAACTGCTGCCAGCTTTTACTATCTGTCATAAAATGTGAGTTTAAAGATGGCTAAATTCACAGTCTTAATAAAAATAACATTTCTTTGGTTTCATCTGCCGCGACCTTGCCGGAAGCCCATATTTGACCACAGCCAGAGGAGCTCAGGTCCTCTCGCGCAATCATTAAAGGGATTAGATATTAGGTCCTTTCTTGTATTCTTCCAAGTAATTTAACACAATAAGCTCGACTGTACTGTCGAAGTTACTTTGTTTTTTAATCCATTTAGCAGCTCGGCTCTTTTTTTCTGCAGATATGAATAAAAATGAACGTGTGAATCATGCAGCTGCACAGAGAGTTCATAAGGTGGACATGAATTCTCCACTCAGGTCAAACTGACGATTTCAGCTGCATATTATACAAACTGACCAACCAGAGTGGCCACGCTGAACTTTTAACTTCAAGCGGAGATGCGATGAAAAGAAGTCACTAAAAAAGTGCCTTGAATTCTTCCATTTTCCATAAAATGCAAAAGTCTTTAACTGCTTTGTAAGTGTAACATGACAACAATATTGTATTACCATAGAAACCAAAGAGAGAACTCGACTGCACAGTCGAACCAATAACTTATTCGAACCATCAGTTGTGTGTTCAGCGCAACATGCTGGCAGTGATCATGTGTGATCCAGCCATTTATAAGGAAAAGTCCCTCATGAGTTTAGTTGTTGGAACTCAAGAAAAAAAAAACAATGGGCAAAAGCCTCAGACTGGTACAAACATGCATGTGATCATGAAGTGTTCACAAGAAAATCTCTCTATACACATCCAACAGGTATTTGAAGAACCAGTGCTATTTATTACTGGTGTCACACAAGCAAATAAAGATGAAATCCTCATTTTTACTCTTTTACTCTCACTTTTCTGGGCACATGACACCTTTGCCGTGCATTAAGCTCGACTTTGTCGTGATGACTTCCTTTTAGTCATACAGGTGTTAAAGGAAAGACGACTTTTCCATGATAGGCCGATGTGTCACTGCTTCCTGTATAACACTTTCCGTCCAAATGGCTCAGAGTGCTGTGACACATACACGCAGACCTGTCCATAATATTTCGACACAGTCGGGTCGCCCGCTTTCGCCGCCAATCATTGACACGATTCAAAGAGGAATATTATTGTTGGAAGCATCTCCACTTCACCCATTAACTCCGGAGGACATCCTCCTCAGTTAGGCAACTCGACCAGGAGAGCGCACAACACCTTTAAAAGACGTCGAGAAAGAGTCATCACAGTCCAGCAAGCGTCCACTGAACCTCCCAGAGCAGCTCCCACAGTGTCAAAACAAAACTCCATCTGGTTTCACTGAGCCCAAGATGTTTGTGGAGGAGCGGATTGTAACTCTGTTCAAAAGGAATGCCCATCACACGCTGACCTATTGGAGTGTTTTCTTCAGTTTCGGACTCTGCATCGCTTTCCTGGGACCTACAATCTTGGACTTGCAATGTCAAACGAAGTCGACGCTCAGCCAGATCACCTGGGTGTTCTTCGCCCAGCAGTTCTGCTTGTTGATCGGCAGCTCTATAGGCGGCGTTTTCAAGAGGACGTGAGTATCCCAGATGTTATCGCCCGACTCTGCTGTTCGGTGAGAGCATAAATGGCCTGTTTGTCCTTCATGTTGAGTGATTTTGTGTCCCTCCTCTCCTTCTAAAGGTTACTCAGCGCTCTCGCAGCCTTATTTATCTCCGCGCTCATCATCTCTATCATATTTGCCATCATTCCGGTGTGCACGAATGTCCTCCTGCTGGCCATCGCCATGGCCGTGTCTGGTTTGGCCATGGGAATTATTGACACCATTGCGAATATCCAGCTGGTGACCATTTATCAGAAGGACTCTGCTGTATTCCTACAGGTAAACGGGCCTGCTGAACCCTCACTCATCCAAGCCCTGATCGCTTTCACGCGCATCGAATAATTCTGAACTTTTGCTTTGTCTTTCCACAAATATGAAAATAAATAAAGAACGATTTATAACAGAAACTGCTCAGTGAAAATACATTTCTGAGTTATGAGCTAATCACGAGCTGCAACTCTCGGCAATAACCTCTGTCCGCTGCCTCTCCCCCGCTCTCGCAGGCTCTCCATTTTTTCATCGGGTTCGGCGCCCTGGTGAGCCCACTGATTGCGGACCCTTTCCTCTCAGAGACGGGCTGCGGGAATCACACAGCGAACGGGACTGAGATCATGCATCATTTCAGGAACATGCTGAGAAACAGTCCAATGCTGGAGCACAACATCACTCAGAGCACCCATGAAGGAGGGCAATGGGAGTCCACTGTGCACTACGCTTTCTGGATCATGGCAGTCATTAATGTGAGACCTTCTCGCACGCACCTGAGATAAAGCTCTTTCCCTTCGATGATAACGGTGGAAAAGACCAAACTGCGAGAGTTCAAATTTGTTTGTGCTTTCAGCTTCCCGTGCCCATCGCGGTCCTCTTCCTGATGTATCGGGAGCAGCTGCTCCCATGCTGCCCCAGCGGCACGCCCCGTCTTTTAGACAAGGATGAACTGGCGATGGAGACCCAGCAGGGGGCCGAGAGTCCAGAGGAGGAGCAGAAGGAACATGGAGGAGGAGGTGAAAAAAAAAAGGAGGATTTATTTTTATTTTTAAACCTAACAGGATCTATCTTCTTAAAATGAATAACGTATTCTCTCCTTGTATTTTCACTCAGTCTGAATGAAAACAAAACTATAAAATGCCATTTTGTGTGGACCAATCTGTCGTTTGCTGCTTCTCGCCCCGTTACAGGTCACGGGGATATCTTTAGCTGTTGTCAGAATGATAACCTGCGCGGGCTGCCAGTATCCTTCTTTATGATTCATATCCTCGGTGGATTGGTGCTCTTTATGACCGATGGTATTGTGGTGAGTGAGGGAAACAGATAAATAACAGGGCGCACATTTCTCTTACTGTTTGCCGCATAAAGTTTTATGGGTGCATACAAAATCTGCTTCAAGTAAAGCTGAGAAAGTCGAGCGAGTGAAAACAACGCGGCCTTTTTTTGTCTTTCCTTTCTCAGGGCGCGTACGCCGGCTTCGTCTACACCTACGCCGTGACGCCACCCATGTCAGTGCCTCATAAGACGGCAGGATACCTGGCCAGCATCTTCTGGGCAGCCATCACCCTCGGACGCCTGCTGTCCATCCCGCTCTCCTATCGTTTTCAGCCAGTGAGGCTGCTCCTGTTCAACCTGGTGAGGCCTGTAAAACGCTCAAATGTCATATATGACAGTGTAAAAAGTACTATATGACAGTATAAACCTGCAGTACAGCACAGAAAGTGAGCAAAATCTGTTTGGTGTTGGCTCATCCTACAAATGCATGTAACTCAGAAATAAACAGGCTTTCCGACAAAAGAGAATTCATTGCCAACAAATATTGTTATGATAAAGAATTATCATGCATCCCACTTACACAAATTTCTTTACAACCCGTGCTGCTTCCTGACTGAACCGTGCATGCTCTTTGTTTTTTGCAGGCAGGAGCCATTGTTGTTGTGTTGATGCTGCTCATTTTCTACACCAGCAGCACCTTCCTCTTTGTTGGCACGGGTTTATGTGGCCTTTTCCTCAGCAGCATATTTCCCTGCATGCTCGCCTACACTGAAGACATCCTTGATTACCAGGGTATAAAGTGTTTATTGCGCAATAATAATGACAAAGTAGTGCAACGCCAAGCCAGACGAGCAGACATAACCCAGGCGCTTCTCTCCCGCAGGATGTGCGACCTCGGTCCTGGTGACGAGCGCGGGCATGGGAGAGATGGTGATGCAGGTTCTGGTTGGCTCGGTAAGTCAAACGTGTATCTTCATCGACGGAGCGTGTTAGCAGGCGGGGAGAAACGGGCTTATAAATGCAAAAAACAAGCCCGGCAGAGATTGAGAATCATGTTAAGTATTTGAATGTTTCTGTCTCCTCCCCAGATTATTCAGACTGAAGGCAGCTACAGCTTCCTGCTGTGTGGAATGATCATCGCCTGCGTCGGTTTTATCGTCTTCATTGGCCTCATGCTGTTCAGTCGAATGCATAGAAATTACCTCACAGGTACGGCTGTCGACCGCGATCCTCCAACGCCGCCTTCAAAACTCACTGTTGGTAGGTGTGCAGAGGGGCCTGTTGGCTGTTATTTCGTTTAACCCCCCTTTTTTTTTTCTCGCGTCCCAAAAGGAACATCGAAAAAATCCGCCATGGTGGAGGAACCGGCAGCAGAGCAGAACGGGTCGGCCACGACGGAACAGAAAGAGGCCAAGGAGACCAGCTGAGGGGGGCAGCAGCAGCAGTTGGTACAGCAACCACAAAAAGACTTCAAATTCATACTGTGTAGATGTACATTTGTTGTGTTTTAAACTTAGTGGCACTTAAAAAGCTGGTTGTGTGCTGCTGTTGCGATTTTTTTTAAAAAGTCACTGGCTTCCAACATTAAAATGTAGATTTTTGTTCTCTTCATGTCTCGTCCTGGTTTGAATTTACCATGTTTTAATGATGTTTGGCTTTTTTGATGTGTGTATGAAAATAGGAGGTGGGGGGGAAATCTGCTGTCTGTGAAGTTGTTCAGTGAGAGACAGATTTTTAGAGGTGAATCGAGCCCAGAAACAGTCAGCCAGTCAGTCGGTAACTTTATTTCGGGGGCTGTAGCAACAGGAACAACGGGTACCAGCCGTTAGCCATCCCGGTACGTGATGAAACAAATGACAGGATGTGCCAAAGCATCGAAAAGAAAAACACTCATGAGGAATTCAGTCTGTTTGGGATCACACAGCTTTGTTTTGTTATATATTTTTGCTATCAAACAAGTAAATGTTACACAAAAAGCACAATATTCTCAAAAAGCCACATCTTTTTTCTCATGGAGTTTATTTATTTAGAGCGTCGTGTGGCTTGATGCCAGAACAACTGCCAACAAAAAGCTGGAGCCTTCACTGCCTGCAGAAGCTGAATTAAAAGATGGAGCGCGGCCGAGTCTGAACGACACCGCGGTCGAGTTCAGCTGGTCGTCAGGCACATTTATCCTGCGGAGCAGAAGCGTCGAGCACCGCCCGCCCTGTTGTTACTGCTTCACTCCCCCGACACACCTGAGCTTACTTGTGTCGAAGGAAACGTGTCGGGTTGTAACCCTCAGAATTAGACGCCCCTGCTTTAAGGTGATACAAAAACTAGAAGAGTCAAAGCACAATGTAAACAAACCAATAAATTGTTGAATACATAAATTTCTCTGTGTCCTGTGATTTAGTTGTGACAGATTGAAGCCTTTCTTGAGAAAATCATTCAGTGTATTTTCTGTGGGATACAAACAGCCCCTGTGTATTCATTCTAATAAGACAGAAAGAAGAAAAAGAGATACAAAGAGAGAAATAAACAAATTGCTCTTTTTCTTATTTTACCTCAAAAACTGTTTGTGTCAAAATGATCGAATTTTTAGGCTCTGTTGAACTGAATCAATTTAATTCATCTCTGAATTTCAAATTATGTTTTGGAGGAGTGGACTAAGAGTTTATCTATCTAGTCATTTAATTCGATTTAGGAAGTTTCCTCCAGCTCTCACTCATACAAAAAAAAGCCAGCGGCTGCTGATCTCCTGTGGTGCCCTGAATCCGTCTGAAGCACACTGACATCAACACTCCCTGACCTCATGTCCACAGCACCACTCTTCTGAAGCAGCTCTGTTTCAGCCCTTCTACCAGCAGAGAGCGACGCAGACAGCATTTTAACAGTTGCAAAGCCAGACGTATTAGACCTTGACGGCAGTTGCTGATTACTCCAACTTAACCTCGCATACAGGGGGGAAAAAAAATTGACATGAAGTACTGGAAAAGAAAAAGAAACTGTTCCTGTCTCATTGCCTGCAGTAGTTGGGATGGAAAATACAAGTATTTAACATAAACAGAATACTTTATGCAGCTTTTACAGGGTGTGGAGGTTGGAAGACGTTTCTAGCTCAGAGGTTATTCAACGCAGCCAAAGAAAACTGTCCTGTCAAATAATTAAAAACAAGTACTCCGTGTATGTGTTACCTTGATCCGGGAGCTCTTGATGTTGCCGTCGCCCACCCACTGGTTTGCCTTGTAGGCATATGGCACATCCTGGGCCTGCTTCCAAACCTCAGTCGCTCCGTCTTTCAAAAAGCCACAGAGCCACAAAGCAGAGCATTGATGACAGCCTCAAACTGCATTAATTACTTCATCGGGAGTGTGGATCGGTGTGATAAACTAACCCACCCCGTCGCCGCGCATTTACAGTTAACTCTCACCCACTGCAACCATGTAGACATATTCATTTCACTGCACAGAAACAATAAAAAAAACATGTTGAATTAGGCAAGCTCCTCCACCGGATGTGTGTATTTACCAGGTATTCCAGCACCAGATGTAAAACCAACAATCGCTTTTCTCAGACGGAGCTTCCAAGATCTTCAACTGGTTCGTAAAATAATCCTCAAACCGAATGTCATCTTTAAATTAACTTGCGGATGAGAAGGGACAAAGAAACTGCATTTGCACTGTTAAAATCAAACTATCCACACTTCTTTTCTTCAGTGGATAAAGCTCCTGGAAAGGTCGCACAACAATCCAGCATATACATTCACACCTGTGGACAGTTTACAGCCACAAACTAACCTCATATGCATCTTTTTGTAATTAAAAAACCACCCAACCACGTGGGACAGCAGTACGCACCACCGATCAGCGCGCAACCTTTTACCGAACCGGTTGCGCGAAATCCGTGTGATATTCAAGCATCCATCACATGAGATGAGGCCACCTGGAAGCTCGTGTTCCTGGAAGTCTTTCGTTAGGAATCTGACTGTGTCTGAGCAGCGATAAGCAGAAACCCGATTCATCCGTCCCGATTGTAGGAGTGAGATTCAGTGTTGTCGCTGCCTTTTGGACACAACACATAAACTGCTTTAAAGTGCTTAAGGGCCAAGCCTGGGAATGTGATAAGCCGAATCAATGGTGTCCTTTCCCGGGCACAATGCAGCAGACATCAGAGGACGAGCCTTGTCACTTTGCTTGGCCTCACTCTGTAAGGCAGCTCTCATCTCCTGCTGAATGCCAGTGGTTATAAAATATTAAGGAGTGAACTTCAGATTTCATATTCGCAGGTTTGTAATGTGGTCGGGTTGTCAACCGGCCGCCCCGCAGGGATTTATTGTGGCATTAAGTTATATTTCCTATCAAATATGAAATTATTCAGAACCTGGTTGGGAAAAAGTCAAAGACTTTGCAAACAAATCTGCAGGAAAACAAAGTATTGATGCGAATCCTGATCTTCTCCTTTGGTTGGGTGCTTCCAGTCAATGTCGGGCCCATTAAATTCATACCTCCTCCAGAATGAAACGGCTGAGCTGATGAAGGTCTGTTGCTTGGCGGAGCTTGACACCATTTGTGAGAAGCAAATGTGGGAGAATAAGTGGACTGAAGCAGAGGAGTTTCAATTGTTAAGTGAAGATCTGCAGAAATGTGTAAATGTGCAGAGCAAAATGTCCTGTAACAAGAAGAGGAGCCTTCAGGTTGCAAATGCTGTGAAAGGATGAGACATTTTGTTCCACCGAGACGACAAAAATGACCTTGTCATCGGAGGAGCGTTTTCAAACCGGACGTGGGCGACAATAAAGTTTTTAGCACTGTCACATTACAGCAACACGAGTCCTCGTTTTTACCTGAAAATCAGAGGAAAAGATGTTTTTGATCACTGAGAGGGAAAGTGTCAATTGTTCCTGGTGACAGTCGTTGCTTTCACCTTTTTCACAAACAAAATCATGTGAAACAACATAATTGAGCTTTCAATCACTTTGCTGCCATATTGTCGTCTGTCGTCTTTTTTTTATTAGGTTCTCGTCCGTCCATCCATCTCGACTATCTTCAATACTGCTTTATGAAGCGAAGAACTGGGGGGCACAGAAGCCGATCCCACCGGACTTTTGGCGAAGGCATTGTGCATCCTGGACAGATCACCGGTTTATCACAAGACCCACACATAGATTTACCACCTAAGGGCAATAAAAAAACACTGCAAGGGTGGCAGCCTGTCCAGGAAGCACCGTGAATCTCACCCTTCATTTAGCGCAAAGCTTTTTGCGATCCCGAATTGGATTCAAATGAAGGATTGATGGATACTAATTGATGAGGCCAGTGACTTACTTGATCATTTGGCTGCTTCACTGAGTGTTTATCCTCATTGTTCTCTGTGTTGTTGTTTTAGTGTGAAGGGATACGGACGATGAGCTCAGAGGAAACTATCACCATCCCTCCAATGTTGCGAGTTGTTTAAGTTGCTGTCAGTGAAGTGAGCTGTCTCCAGTTTGTGAAACAGCATGGCAGCATGTAGGATGAGCCTTTTTACATTGATTATACCTTATTTACAAAAAAAAAACCAAACATCATGCCTGCAGTTTTTTTAACAACAAAAAGGAAGATAGACATCGACACAAAAACTATGGGGTCACAACTGTCAGGCTGAAAACACATGCTTATCTCGGAGCGAAAAGAAACCGAAGACTGAAATTGGTCGGAATTGTATGGTAAGGCAAATCAGATTCTCAAACATACCAATTACCGAGCTCACTGCACATAGGAGTGTTTCAACGTAAGTGCTGCCCACTGCAGCTCTGACCTACCTGCCAGAAACAGTACATGAAGTAGCGAACACCCT
>JAUESE010000060.1:13384398-13395294 GCA_032274725.1 Malacoctenus triangulatus
AGTGATATGAACAAGTCACTAAAGGATGGCAATGTCAAATAACTTTGGCAGGACGGCTCCAAGCGAAACATTTATATTAAGAAAAAAAGGGACAAAAATGCATCAAACCTGCCAAATATTAAGTTTCTGATGTGTTTTCTAATATAACAGCGCGTCATCTTTTTTTCAGCAAAAGCGTCATGATGAGCCGCGGCGTCTCCGAGCTGCTTTAAATTCACCATAATAAAATAATAAAAAATAAATAAAGAAAACCCGGCTGGCGGTGCCAAGGTGAGGGGGGGCGGCGGTGGTGGTGGTGGCGGTGAGGAGGGAGGGGGGGGGGGATGTGTTGTTCTCCATCCCGGAGCCTCTCTGTCAGTCACCGCCTCGCAGCCAATCGTAAGTTCGCCCCGGTCGGACCGACTCGCCGCGTGCTCCTCCGGTCCCTCCTCGTGCTGTCCTCGCCGTGCACGCGCGTGGTACCCACGGTCGTGAGGAGGAGGAGGATGTTGCGCGTGAAGGGGAAATGGCTGCCGAAAACAAGCCGGAAGGTAAGAGAAATATAATGGGATTAATTTACTAGTATGACCGCGGCGTGATTTTTTTTTTCCCTCCACACACCAAAACAGTCGCAACTCCGCGCGGAGACGGCTCGGGCGTGCGGACGGAGCGGGGAAATTTTTCGGTGGAAAAACGGCTCCGCTGTTTTTTTTTTTTTTTTTTCTCTCCCTTCCTCCGAAGAGCCAGCTGAAACGTGGAGAGAGATCACCTAGCCAGCTAATATTAGCTTGCATTCTAGCCCCCCCTCCTGCTACTATTCCCATCGTAGCCCCTACATTTAAAAGCACCGGGACGAGCAGCCAGCGTGGCCAAAGTACCGTGTTTACCGCGTATCGTTCTCGGGGATCCTCGTCACAAAAAAAAAGAGACGCCGTATTCAAGTTGTTAACAACAAGGCTAAGTTAATGACTACATGTCATTGGCATCGACTAACTTCTTCCCCTTATTACCCGGCTTTAAAAGCGCCCTGCTACGTGTTAGTTTATCTGTCAATACGTGTCTCCCGTTCAGCCGCGATGTGAGCCTTGTTTTGACTGCATTGTGATGATAATGAAGGCATGTCAGTTTGAAAATGTGTAGTTTTTTTTATCCGTCTTGGAGAGGCTCCCCCCCTCTCCTCGTTGGAAGCGAGAGCATTTTCTTTGCCGTGTTTACGAGCCAGAAGTGATGTGATTTTTTTCACCCCCCCCTCCTCTTCCTCAAACGATGGAATATTGTGCTTTTTTTTCTTCCTCCTTCCCACCCCCCCCTCAAATGCCAATTGATACTACTTGGCCTATATTTGTTCACAGACACGAGCATCAAAACGTTGTAATGCCTACTCCGCTTTCAATGCCCCGTCGCACTTGAAATGCCATCACACCAGAGCAAGCAGGGGGAAGGATGGAGAGTAGGATTTCCAGCAGCCTGCCCATTACACTACTTTACACATAGGGACCGAATGATGACTTTTTCTCCCCCCCCACCCCTCCTCTCCTCTCCTCTCCTCCTCTTGCTCTCTCTCTCTCTCTCTCAGCTGGTTTCATACGGCTCGCTAACTTGAAATGAAAATGCATTAGACTTCATTTCTAGTGGAATATTTTATTGCAACCCATATGCATGAGAAATCTGTTCTCGTTCAGACAGGCCCATGGAAATTTTGGGTGAGTAATTAAACAACGCTTGCATGGAAATTAAGAGTAGGAAGTAAGAGGGTACTTTTTTTTTTTTTAAACGGGGCTCTTTATCTGGACAGCTTTTTAGTTTGCAAGGCATGTGAAACAAAGTCAAGTGATTGAAGTGTTTTTTGATGTCTGTTTTGACACAAATGAGAATTACTTATTGTTAAAGATAGATTTAAAATAAGCATCTTTGGAAAACAGTTGATTTTATTTCTATTATCTGCTTGCGGACTTGCAGTGTATTGAAATATGTATTCACACTTTTCTTTCTAAAGTTAGTTTCCCTCTATTTTTACATCAGTTAAAGTTATCCAAAAGGGCAGAGCTGAGTGTATTGATAAGTCACTAATTCAGCACGCCCGTGCTTTTACTACGTTTGAGCTATTTCTTTAGACCTATTGATTTCTAGTGCATCCTGGGATGCAGCGAAGGAGTCATCCTACACTTTTAAAACTGGCTGCATAATTTGAGCAAGAAAGCAAAAGATCCCCCTTGCATAAATCGTCAGGTCCAGCTGCTTTTTTTTGGGAGCTTCTTTCCTCAAACGTGTTGTTGCCGGCTCCCGAATTAAACAGCCCTCCGTCGGACTTTGATGTCAATAACCTCAAACGCAAATTCTTTCTGATGTCGAATTACTGTAATGTTTCAAATTCTCTCTGTCCATATGAGGGGAAATGATAAAACACTGGGATTTTAGCTGTTTGGATGTCAGTGTGCCAACCACCACGCCGAGTCCCACCAGGGGGTGGTATTGAGCTACACAAGCGCACACATTTGTAGGATCTGTCTGCGACCATGACAAAAATGAAGACATCTGGTTTGTGATAGTAATGACTTCACTGTGGTGTATAGTCCTAATGTATTCATCCACATAGGCCAACTTAACAAATACGCTGCATTCGATAATCTTCCATGCCTCTCTAACGCCGGTAGCTCTCGCTGAAAACCCTGACTTGAAAGTCCCATTGCTGAGCCGGTCAAGTTATTTTCAGTGCTCCTGTGAGGCCGGTCAGTGGAAAAAGGAGGAGGAGGAAGAGGAGGAAGGAGAGCATAGAGAGTGCTTCATACCTTTATGTAAATGCGATGTCGTCTCATGCGAACCTGGACCTTAAAGCGTTTACGTAAACCCGTCTTAAATCTTTGCACCTGCAGCCACTTTTCTCTCAGTCAGAGCTGGCCGTTTTCTACAGACCACAGTTTACTCAATGGACTTCACGTTCCCAGTGTTTAGGTGACACGCTCCTTATCGTTGGGAAGCCACTGACCTTTTTGTCCTTGTGGTATGCGGGCGGTGCTGATCGCTTTTAGCTGTTTGGCAGGTCTTATGATGGTCCGTAACAACTGAGGGTTGCATCTTGTGTTAAAACCCAGGGGCCATGACCCAGTCTCAGTCTGTGGTGTAATGTTTACATCCTGGGGTATTTCTCTCCAGTCTAACTGATTGTCCGGGCCCTTGGGGGTATTTTTTTCCCCTTCACACTCATAAAAAGCTCTCTGTGTCCGTTACTTTAAGTACAAGGCCTGGAGGGCACAGAAAGGACAGGCTTGATATGTCTTACACCGACACTGCTCTGGATAAAACTACAGCCAGTGGTCTCGCAAGGAGCAAAGTCTCACACAGACTCTTCTGTGTGCGAGACAAACGTGAGACAAAAGAACCGGATTTATAAAGAAAACAGAATCAGATTTTTGATGCGTTTACCCTCTTATATCGAGTCTTGACACTGGCAGTTTTTTTTGTAGATGTAGCACAACAGGAGCACATTTAATTTGAAGCCAGATAAATGCAAATCTATTGATGCGAGCTAACGTAAGCTCACACAATTGCGGTAAATATAAATCCAAGGGTAACTTAGTTGCAACTTTAGTGACCAAAGAAAACAATCAACAAAAATTGATTTTTTTTCTAAAATGTAGAGAATTAAGCCCCGAGTCTCCGCCTCGCAGGAAGTTTGTTTTTTTTTTACCCTCTCTTTGAGTGCAGTTTAAAAAGTTTCATGATGTTATCATTTCACTCAAAGTTCAGGATGAAGCGCCAGCAAAACATCAAGTAAGCACGCAGTCAGCCATTAACTTACAAAAGTGCTTGTGCAGCAATGGTATAAATATTTCTCTGCTGTTTTGTAAAGAGGGATGAATTTAACCTCCCCCGCGATGTCGGACGACTTGCTCCCCTGGTTTTGTGTCGAATCAGGCGCCACATTCTCTTTCCCCCTTCCCAGCCTTTTAATTGAATCAGTGAGGTATGGATGGATGGGACGCTGGTCCAGTCTGTGGTTGCTGAGACGTATCATTCCTAATGCCGGCGTGTAATAGACCTTTACTGACTGCTTTGCGCGGCCTCCGCTGATTGATTGTATTGATTCATTCAGTTTTACCATTGATACAATAAGAAATGTTACTGACCCGTATCCAACCAGGCCAGCGCTACAACCGACCGGTATCAGGGACGATTCTCTCCTCACATAACAGACACTCTTACACCATCATTGTTATTAACCAACACTTTTGCGTCATATTTTTCCCCAGCTGTTCCTGTGTGTTTTTTAAATGTATTTCATGAACTGTCTGTTGATTTGACTTGCATGGGGACTTTTGCCCGGTTATCACACACTGGGAGAATGCTTCTTTTCCTCGATTTTTCTCTACTTTTCTCTTTGCCTCCTGAAGGACTGAAGAAAGTTCGTAATCCGGATCGAATGTACAGATCAGCAGTGTGTTATGCTGGCCATGGTCCACCTAAGAGTATCAGTGATGACACAGAGACGAACAGTAAGAGTCAGTTATTAATACTGCATTGCTGCTCCGAGAGAGGCCACTGGCTGGCCAATCTATTATTCATTCATCAATTCATTTATTTACTTCTTGATTTCATCCGTCCCCATGCCCCCTCTTTTTTTTTCTTTTTTTTTTTTTTATTCCCCTCCAACACAACACCTCCTCCGGCTGCTCGGTTGATTGAAGTGTCTGCTTTACGGGATCACGCTGTCAATAGCTGAAGTGTTGTCGTTAACTAAGAGTGATTGTTTCAGGTTGAGGCCAGGGGATCAGGACCTGAGCAGACCCTCCGAGAGAAAGCTTAAGCTTTGAGCCATCAATTATGGCCCTGTACTTGCCTTTTCTTTGCTTTTCCTAAACCTGCGTTTGATGGAGAGGGATCAAGTCAAGTTACCAATTTGACTTTAAAATGCTGCAAAATTAAAATTTGTATGAGTCAAATATTTATGCCCTCTTCAAAAAAAAACAGCTTCCTGTGATATTTATGCTTTCAATTAAATTAGTATTTTGCATTTGCCTCTCCTCTCATTACGTTTGTGTTGTATGAGAAGAGTAGACTAGGGGGCAAAGAACAAAGACAGCACAACATCATAGCAGAGGTTTTTATGACTTATAAAAAGCAGCTTCTTTGGGAATTGCTTCAGTGCTCTTACAAGTCTGTGCACAAGCGCTATTTTCTGTCACCACCAAAACAAATCAGTCAGAAATATAGGCCAAAGTCTTGACTTTATTTCTGGTGATTTTTCCTCCATTCCTCTTTAGAGAATGTGTTTGGGTTTTAGCCTCCGTCTTTATCCTTGGATGGAAAAAAAAAGAAAGAAGCCCAAACAAAACTGTCCCCTCTAAAGCAGATTGTTTCCCAGCAGAAAAAGAGCCCCTTCATTGTTAATGAATACACCAGTCTCCTCACTGCTGGAAGACTCTGTTGATCTAGACTAGAGACTGGGTAATTAAGTGCGCTCATGTATTGTCATATTTAAATAGAGAGCCTAAAATCACCAGCAACCCCTTGTTAGTCTCTTCACTCGATATCTACTGGAAGAGCTCTGCTGCACCAGATTTTCTGTCTGGTATTTTTTGAGCAGAGTGTTTTGAGAGATTTAAATGGCAGGGGACTGCTCGTGCAGATCTATGAAACAGGGATGCAGCCTGTAACGCCGACATTGTTGATAGACTTTTGCGTTACCCCCTCATGTGTGACAGCTGTGACTGACAATACGTTTTGCCAGTCTTGCTTTTTCCCCCCACGTTATTGCATGATATTACAGTATCCCGCTCCCATGTCAGACACTCCGTTTAATGTGTTCAGCCTGGAGGTCCCCCCCCCCTCCCCACCCACCCTGCCTCCGCCTACCAGGACACTTTGTAGCAGAGTTAGAGAAGCTCAAACAGGCAGGTAGACCATTGATCTGAGTAATCGTCTGAGTAATTGTGAGAGTAGTTATGATACAGAAAGAAGGGCTTTGTTTGTGTCCATGTGTAAGCAAGTGAAAGAGAACAACAGCAGGAGAGGCCGAGGGAAGGAGAGAGTGAGAGAGAGAGAGAGAAAGAGAGAGAGAGACCTCACCTCTGCTCTCCTTGAGATGGGATTTTTATGGATGGGTGAGCTTGGTGAGGGCTGAGAACACATAAAGAGTCATTTTCAGTTTGTTGCAGGCAGTTAACCGTGTGTGCATGTTTGTTGAACTTCCAGTAATAGGCCCTGGCTTTTTTTTTTTTTTTTTTAGCTGTTTGACTTTTTGACAGTGTTTCCTTATTACGCCATATTAGACTGTACTATTATAACCACTCAGAGACATAGTGTTTCCAGTGTATTGCCACTGAGGGGAATGAGAGCAGTGTAATTGCAAACAATGAAATCTGCCATGCTGCACATGTTGCATCTTGTCTTGTTGTGGCACAGTTGCATAAGAACTGGTGTCCAGTGAGCTCCGGTGTAATACAGACCTCTCACTGGCACGCTGACACTTCCCGTCTCCCCCGGTGGGGTAAAAAAAAACACCTTTTGTAGCTTTAACAACAGCTGTTGTGTGATTTGCAGGTCAAACACTCATCCTAGATGCTATCGCTAGAAGCCATGTTATGTTCTCTTTGTTTTAGTTTTCTTGCGATATAGAAAAGCTGCGTTAAAGTTCAGGAAGACTTTTTTTTTCCCTCGCTGCTAGTGGGCGACTTGTAATTTCACTCCATGTAAGAGTGTTATCGAACAGGCTACGGGCCAAATGATAAAGATAATTGGTTTCCCAGTCCTACACTAACACATGGCTATTTTGAGTCTACATACTCCTCCCCATGTCCCCATCAAGAGCCATCAGGCTGTAGGGAGACCAACCCCTGGACGATAGGAATCATTGTCATTACTGCCAGGGAAATTTGACACAGCCTAAATTGTCCTGTGTTTGTTGTAAAGCTCGGCTCAGGAGCTCCCACAAGTACCAGGCTATAGACTTTGGTCTAATCAAGTGTTCTGTTCCATCAATTCTCCACATGGATGCAGAATAAAATCAATTTTATACATATTGAAGTTCAATGCAAATTACATAGGATTGTTGTAACATTTAGAAACATTTAAACCTCTTGGAATAAACGATTTTTATAGGGTTTGAAAAGGGGAAATGTGCTTTTTTTAATGTTTGACCCCACAATTACTTATATTCCCATTACGAGTTAATGAGATTTGACATGCATCATCCTCATGATTATTACTCTTTGGGTGTCAAAACACACAAGAAAGCTTTGAAATAGAGCTTGACGCTCTCACACGAGTGATCACACTCGCCTCCAAGACTTTAGCTGTTTGACAAGCGAAGGTTCACCTTCATGTTACACATTTTCAACAAGAACACACTGTAACATGGGATTCATTCTCGATATCAAAAGACATCTTAGGGAAATGCACTGCAGCTCTCAGTCATTACGCACTTTTTGATATTCAATGGCCATAAAATCTAACTAAATCCAAGTGGCCTGGATATAATTGTAGCCACGAACGAGAAGGTTAAATATAGAATAGAGGATAATTATACAGTGTTGGACAAAATTGGTGGGACACCTAACCAATCTGAAAATAATACGTTTTTATGTTCCCAAAACATGATTTAATTTGAGAATGTTCAGGAAATTTTATTAGATGAAGTGAGTCATGTTGTTTTTAGTCTCCTTATTTTCACCAACGTTTTGAATTTCTACTCTTTTCAGTTGAGCAATTACAAAAACATTGTTGGAAAAGTGTCCAACAAAGTCATTATTATCCCATGACTTCTGCAACTCAAGCCAAAGACGTCTTTTGAATGTCCAACAGATCTGTCAAAATTGTCTTCAACTCACCCTACTTAGGTCCAGAGTTTAGGAAGCCGTGCTCATTATTATCAAATAAGAAATCAATAAGATTATCGATAAGGAAAAGAATAGAATAGCTATTGTCAAAGCTTAGAAGTAACGCTTGGAGTCATTGTCTGTTGTTACATTCAAGAAAACAAAACAGTACATAATACCTCTTAGATATGCTGAATGTTCTTGCACTCTGAAGGGCTACAGGGAAACTCGCCGCCTTGACTTTCGATCGGAAGCAGCCGTTATGACGTTAGCTGATATTTGTGGGAACTCAGTCGCAGCAAAGTGTCCTAATAGTCAGCCTCCCGCAGGTTAAACTCCCCTCTTTCCATCTCCTCATTCTTTCACATCTCACAACCAGATTGATTGCTTTCAGCTGACAGCATGCCAGCAGTTGACCGCTTCCGCTTGGCTGTCTGAGTTCATCTCTGCTTCTCGTGTGGCCACATGCTTTTATGGAAGGAGTTTCATGCCATGCTCAGAGGCTTCAGTCTGCTCGCTCGTTGGACATCTGGCCTCCTATAGATCCTTTCATTAAACCACCTGCATGACAGATACCGCATTCACCAGCTACATATTGCCGCATTATTGTTTTTACATGCATCATTAGGCATGCTGTAGAGATGGCATGCACGTAGATGATGCAAGATTTGTCTGTGCATGCTACAAATTAATAGACCTTTGTGTTATTATTGGTTTTAGTCGCTATTGTTTGTCACAACGGACCTGTGCTTTTTCTGTTTCTGGGATGCGCACACACACACGGTGTCTGTACACACTGAAATCCTTCTGCTAATGATTCAAACAATAAGTGCCTTTGTCCCTCTGAGTGTTTCTTTAAACTCTGTCTGTCTAAAAAGTGAAGTGATCGGAATATTTGTTGCTCCTTCAAAAGCGAGCTCCGAGAACAGACATCACTGTCTCGTTTCCAAGGGTGAAACACATGAGAGCATCAATAGTTGGATGCTGCTTTTTTTATCCTTTAAAGCGCCAGTGTTGGCAAATAAAAGGAGTTTCCTTCGGTTTGAGAAGCGGTTACGGCTGAGGAAATATGCAGACAGTTATTGCATAATGTTTCAATGATGGACGAGTGATCGTTTCTGGTAGATTTTGGATTCAAAATTTCCTAAATATTATTCACAGCACGTTACTTGAGCAGTGTATTTGTAAAATAAAAAAAATACAGGGGTGTATTTTTTTTTGTTTCTGGAGGCTTGGCATTTGGTCACCCCCAGCTGATGAAATAAGCTCATTTGGCTAACCAGGCTGATTTTGGAGCTCGACTCTGAGGGGCATTTTAGGTCCGGGCCAGTGGATGGCTGTCGTCCAACGTAATGATAAGAGACATTGCCACAGGCCTGATTTAGTTTCACAGCACTCCTTACTGGACGGAGATGAGAGCCAAGTGTTTATTCACAGGACTGTTTGTTCTTCTTTGATTCCCCTCCCACGTGTTTCAGGTATAGCTACAAGAGAACACTTACACTGCTCTTCACATCCATGAGGCACATTAACCACTGAGCTGTTGTGGAAAATGTTTGCATTCAAACAGTTACTTTGGATATGCACCGCCAGCAGCGATTTGTTGAATGATCTATAGCCAAAACATTAGCTTGCAATTTCTCCACAATGTGGGCACAGATTAAAAAGAAAAACTGTCACTCCCAGAGCGCTCCCAGACAGAGACGGAAGAGAGAGGGTTTTGCGTTCAGGGCTCAGATATTGATTAAAGATTTGTTTTTGTCAGCCTTTCCAGTCTCATGACCCTCGCTCTCATCTCTAGGGTGGGGCTGGAGCAAGCTAGCATGACAGATACCCCTAAATTCGGCCCAAGTGTTTGCTTAGCAGCCAGGATCAGTGATAATCCAAACATCAGCACAGAGAAAAATATATCTTTATACTGATTCGGCAGAGGGTGATGTGAATTATGAAGCAGCATGTGCAGACTGCCGCCGTTCGGCACACACATGGCCTCCGATGGCACCATGAAAGCTGCAGACCTCTATAGTCTCTGTATTAGAGGCGTTTCTCTCCTTGTTTAGCCTTTTGTGTGTGAGCTTGCTCATCAAGACCTCGAATGTAATTGGCTCCAGTGTGCCAGCTCAGCTCAGCACATCCTCTCATGTAACAAGCTCCGGTATCAGCCTGTCTTGCACTTTAGTGTTTTACAACCAAATAGTAGTTTTCTGTGTATCCCTCTCTTGGCTAATGCACAGGCAACCATTAAGGCTGCTGTTTCGACTCCAAAATAAATATTAAACCTTACAAGGGAGTCCACAGGAAATGTTAAAAAAGGGTAGTTTTCAGGCTCTCATCAGTTCTGGTGTGGGGAAAAAAAAGGCTTCATTTACATTTTTTAAGCCAAAGTGTGTGTGGGTAATTTGTTGTTTATGCACTGATCAAATCCGACAATTTGATTAGGAAGAGCTTGTCTATATTCTGTAAACTTGCTATTTCCCCTGAGGCTGTTTTCAGCTGATGCACAAGCTACAGTATATGTGGATTTCCATGCGACAGTGGACAGGGCTTTAATTAGTAAGCAATACTTTGTTGGAGCGCATATCAGTGGAAGGGAGACGTTCTCTGCAGCAGCTAAAATATTATTAGCGTGGATAAACAGCAACGGAAAAGAAGAAAAAACAGTTGAGAGTTATGAGCGTGCAACGCTGTAAAAAGGAAACCTCAGTTTTGTCGAGTTCACTATTGTTTGCTCTGTGTGCTTGGGAGTGGTGTAAAAACAAGGCCCCCTTCAAGTTAGACAAGGACTCCCAGATTAGAGGAGGCCAGCACTGAACATCTGAAGAAGACATGCCTCATCTAAAACACATGGTTTATTTAACAGCAAAAAGTGCAGCATTCTGTTGCAAACATGCCACTAGTTAGCCTGTTCTTCAGAAAAAAAATACAGTCCATATCTAACAAAACCTTGAATACAGCTTCTTTCTCTCTGTGTAGAATAGCGTTAAAGCAGGTAAATACCTCCATTATTTACCAACCTTGTGTCAACAACAGATACCTTCTCTTACAGTTGCGCTGTCCGTCATAACCTTCATGCTTTCCAGAAATTCCAGTAATTGAGTAAAGT
>JAUESE010000060.1:13398449-13411531 GCA_032274725.1 Malacoctenus triangulatus
ACAACAGCCTACTTCAGTGTATGTTGCACAACTTAGTTGTCATCATGTTGCGGACCTTTGCCCTGATGAATTTTAGTGCAGCACTCCTGATCTCAAGCCACGCATGACTGCATGGTGCATGAAAACACAAATTTTCACAGACTGTAAGGTGTTTTTTTGTACATTTTGGAATAACAATCTTTTTGTCATGTTTTGTGCAGCTTTTGTGTCTCATTTTAAAACTTAATTCTGTTGACTGATTATAGTTGCTTTTTTTTTAACATCTAATTAAAAATAACTGATCTGTGCTTAGAAAATTAGTTTTAATGGTCACTATTCACACTTAAGCTTGCATGTCATTTTGTGATTACAAAAACAATCCAAGATTATTGCAGGATTTTTCATAAATGTGTAAATTCAAGTTTTTTTCCCCCCTCATGAACAAATATAATTTGTTCCCACTTAATCTATTTGCATATTTGAGCAAGAGGAGGGCGAAGAAATGAAGTGAACATGTCTCTGAATATTACCGTTTTATAATTCTAGTGGACTGATTGTGAAATGTGAATAATAGATCAAACTACATGCATTATGATGTAAGCATCAGGCCTGGTAATTGCAGTTATTTCCCCTGAATAATATACACATGGTGGTGTGGAGAGCGCGCTGATTCTCATACTAAATCTCCATACACTATAAAATCACTCAAGGGTGTTTATTGTGTCTAAATAATGAATAGACACAGCCCTTACAAGTTGACAGTGAAAAATTTCTGTTGAACTCCCCAGATAGAGTGCATTTCACAGTAAAATAATTTAGCCAACCACGAAATAAAATGTATGCAATCCTCTCCTCTTAAATTAATTTCCTAATTCAGTCAGGGGATTGTTACGTTTCAGTCAGCATTTTGCTGCAGAGAGAGGGACTGATAGTCTGATAAAGAGGGCAGAAGACGGAGTCAATAAGGTATGAAAGCCTCTGCTAAATATTCCTTTTTGTCTTGTTCCTGTTGCAGATGAACATGGACATTTGAAAATATACCTGCCCAAGAAGCTGCTTGAATGTCTACCAAAATGCACCTCGCTGCCAAAGGAGAGACACCGGTGGAACACTAATGAGGTAAGGACAGCGCTCCTTATCGCGCCTCTTTCTGCTAAATCCATCTCTTCACAAAGATACCCGTCTCCAAGACACGCTGTTCTCTCAGGCCCCCTTTCAGACAGATGTATAAGTCATGTGGACCTTCGACAACACAACAACACAACTTGTATCTGCGAGACTCCACAGAGCCACAAAAAAAATATCAGCTCGGAGGAAAAACCTCGCTCGAAACTACTCAGCTGGACTTCATGTTCGAATATATCAGAATGTGACACATTTACTGCATTATAATGGTTACAGTTAACACACTCGTGTTCCCTCTTCAGATTACATCTTTTGCACTTTTTGTCATGTTTCAAATGTTGTGCCGACTTTAAACTACTGAGTATTTTCTATATTTATTTTCCTTTTTATATGTTGTATTTATCATCCATTACATTTTAAATGCATCGCAGACACATTTCTAAGTGCCTGACCTTTGCAGGCATTTAATGACTGACCCACAGCGTTTTTTTAATATCTTTCTTTTAGCTGCTTTACAAAATCTTTCCCTGACATAGATAATTCATTGCTACCCTTGCCGGTCCATGAATACACTCACCTTTAAACCTTTTAATTGTGAGGCTCCTGTATTTATGTGGAGCGACTTAGGAATAAGGACACTCTCTCCTTTCTCATGATCAAATGGAGACGTTTGGGGAAAAAAAATGCCTCTGGGCTTTTATTTTGTTTTCCAGGTAGAAATCTCAGTGCTCATTTCTGTGAAGAAGCCCCGACCGGCAGGTTAGAGTCGATCGCGTGTTGAGTCTTATTCTGCAAAACTTCACTCCTGCTGTATTCGGCTGGCAATATGATGGACTCCTTGCGCAAACATAAAGAGGTTTTAGTATTGAAAGCTCGAGGAGGCTCACATTTCACGTTTGTCTCACATCAGGGAAGGATAACGCGCCACTTTGCATTTTTTCCACATCAGAAATGTTTTGCTTCTGTAAGATGTCACAGATGGCCTTTGTTTCCCTTATTCTTTTTTTTACCTTCAGACGTTTAGATGATACAGAGAATCCCTGGAAATGTCCACAAGTGCAACTTCTTTCTTAGCAGCAGTTTGCGTTTGTGAGTTATTCTTTCTTTTCAAAAGCTTTACACACTTTCCCAGCAGTCTTCCTGATCCCTCAATCACACCGTGATCAAGTTATCTCAGATTTATCTTGGATTGATTTAACACGTAGACCAAAATGTGCGCCAGTCTTAAACATGTTACACTGTATTTCCCTAACGGGGGACTCGTGCTGCTTCATTTGCCTCAGAACTCATTTGTCAGCCGCCTCGGTCTCTCAAGGGACAGGTTGATGAATTTATCGCTTTCATTTCCACTATTGATAGATGAAAAACCAGTTCCTCCTTTCACAGAATAACTGGTAGTAATTAGACCTAAATACACTCCATGACAAATCTTAAAACCAATATGCAAAAATCAACCATCCATGCTTTTGATTAACAAATTGTGACCATATAAATATAGTCATCTGCAGTGATGAAAGTTAATTGAGTGAAAAACAACCAGATGATAAGGCACCAGACAGGCTCATTTCTAAGAAACAGGATATTCAAAAAGACAATCTGTCACTGACATACTGGAAGATATCTTTTTGTGTAGTCAGTACATTTTGGTGGAGGGATTTCTCAGTGGTAAAAACCTAAATTACAGCCCTGATTAATGCAGTAAGAAGCGTATTTATCCTTTGTAACACTTGTCGGCTCCATCTCGGAGTCTATCTGTCATATTTCCACTCACTGCTCCGGCTTTAGCGATCAAAAAAATGTATAGCGCCTGTGTGTTTTCTAATTGGCTGATGTTGTAACTTGTTTGCCCTGTTTGACCTGCATTGTGCTGCAAGCGGTCTAAATTAATTAACATGGCTTTGAAATTGATCACAAAATGTAAGTCTAAGCATTTGCTGGGGAATGCTGTCGGCCACAGTTGTTAGCATGTCTTGTCATTTTTTTTTTTTTCCGGAATGAAATCATAACAGATATTTGAGCGAGGAAAAAGGACCACGTTGTGTTTGTGGGCTGCCAATTCATCTTGTTGATGTTTGGCGAACTGGATTTTTTTTTTTTCTTTTTTCCGGGAGAGACGGTTTTCTTGGTGTCGGTGTGAATGCCAATAGTGTTTTCCCTGGGCTGAGGAGTGTGAGGCAACCTTTCCTAAAATCAAGGACATTTCTTCTTTTTTTTTTTGTGCAGACCATGCAAATCAGAGTGTTTGTGCCTCATTGGTGGCAGACAGGCAGGAAGGGAGGGATCACAGAGGCTCTTGTCGGTGCAATTGTGTGACTCTTAGTGAAAGTGACACCTCATCAATTCTGTGCATATTTCTGGCACCGGCTCGGCATGCTTAATGCACTAATTTCCCCTACAATTTTATGTTTAAGGAATCTGAGCAGTCTGGTGGGTTTGGCTGTTAAAGTTCATTTGAGCAATTATTGCGTGACGTATTTCGTCACGTTATTTCTCCTCCGGTGCGACGTGTCGGCGGTTCAGTTTCGGTTCCGTCGTGTTTAGGACTATAGTTACCGGTATAACGATTAGGAGAGCTGCACGAGATACGGTGAACGTATCCTCGTTGCGATCTCACGTTGCACATCACAAAAGACCGTCTGAACCGCAATCCATCATGTTTGCATGCACTACACATTTATGCTTGGCAAGTCAACACGCAGAGCTCTTTGTGTAGATGCTACTAACTGAGGTCCCAGAGTGTTTGGAGAGAGATTACTGAGCGTCGTGACGGCTGAAGGGAAAGAGACCAGCTGGAAAAACGTGAATGGAAAAAAAAAACCCAAAAACTTGCAGTCAGGAGAAACAACCTGTTTGTTTTTTTGGGGATAAACGTGGCAACACAAAACAACATAAACAGCAAACTCTTGTTTGATTTTATTCATCTATTGCAGGTCATCGCAACACAAGAAAACATGATCGCACACTGCACGTTTTCCCTTGCATTGTGCAGCTCTTATCGGTAGCACAACATACAGTATTTAGAACATGCATTACGGAGTTAAATGTTTATTGAACAGTGTGAAAAACCCGGAGCTGTTAATCCTTTGTGTGAAATTATTTATTAATTGTGTGGCGTTTTTATCGCGGTGGAAGATTTATTGCTCACTCCTGTTCTCTGTTTCATTAGGATGTCTTTGGGTTGTGGACAAACTGAAACAAAACATCTTGTTACCTTGAGCTCTCCAGAATTGCAGTGGGCACATTTTCCTCTTGTTTTCAGACCAAACAATTAATCAAACGGAATATTGTGCAGGTTTTTTTATTTTTCCTCCTGCATTGTGCAACACAATAACAGTGATTTCATGTTTTTCTTCCATAATTTTATGATCACTTCACAACATTGTGTCGAAAGGAGAAATCAAGTGATACATGCAAAATAGCTGTTATTTGAATCTCAAATGGATTTGCAAACACTCAGATATTTATTTGAACCGGGCAGTTATACTTCAGTAATACTTTGCATTCCCAACATGGCTGCAAAAACTACCTAAAAGTTGCACTTACTGCATGAAGAAATATTTATAAAATATTGATTGTTCCTCTGTCCTGCCACCCACCAGTCTCTGCAGTTTTGCATTATTTGCTACTTGTTGAAAATTTTGGATAGTTCTCCTTCAATTCCATTTATGAGGACGTGCTCGGTTCATTTTATTTCTGTAGAAACGAGTGAGGAAACACTGAGGAAAGTTTAATCTGTGAGGAGAGTGAGTGGGGGGTGGGGGGTGGGTGTTGTGGTGTTGCTGGTGAAGTGAAGCTAATGCAGAACTATTCATTTCTAACATTCTCATGATTCCCCCGTGTAGTTTCACGAGAAGAAGGTGCACAGGAATACATTTCAAGCATTTACTGGAAAATGAGATAAACCAATCGAATCAAAATTCAGGAGAGAGGATGGGAATTTAGAAGGTTGAATGGTACTCTCGTCAGTGAATCACGAGGAGCGTGCAAGGTGCGGATATGCTGGCAGCCTTCAAATTATCAATGGAAGAGAAGTACCTGGCAGTGCTTGAGAAAAAACATGGTTTTTCTGAAAGAAATACAAAAGGAGGTCATGATTGAAATAACATATTTTTTCCCTCTCCCGCAGTAATCAGTGACATTTCTGTGATCTTTCATCTGTCAGGATGTGACAAAATGATAGCACATTTTTGTAGCGAGTAAGTTTCAGAAGAAAATAGAAATACTTCCTCAGAGTCTATATTTACCGTGTTTGTGTAACTGCTCTTTCAGCCATTGATGTCACTGTGCCTCTCAGGTGAGACACACAGGAACAAATGTTCACAGAATTCCTCTCAGGTCTGCAGCCTTCTGCTATTGTCTGCCTGGTGCTCTGGCACGATGACCTCTATTTTGCTAGACATTTCGGCCGAGATTAGAATCTTTTTAAAGAAGGACATCTCACACAGGAGGGGCTTTAGGCTTATATCCCTTTCAAGATCAAACACAGTCAGCCTGGTGTTTGGTTATGTCGGCATGAAGGTTGCAGGACCGGAGTTCTGCTGAAGAATTCCAATTTTTACCAGGGCTATTTTCAAGATGGACTTTTTGCTCTTTGGTCCACTCTGCTGTGTGTTATTATGCAATTCAAAGCAAGTGTATCATCTGCAGGGAACCACAAGTGAAAGAAAAGAACCTTTTTTTTATTTGGACTCAACTTTTCTGTCATACAGCTTGAATTGCCCCTTAACTGTGTATTTGGTAGCTGCTCTTATGGGCATAGAGTCTGAATGACAGCATTTATGACTTACTGCTACCGAGTCCCGAGGACACGAATGAGTTATATTTTTCGACTTGTTGTATTAGAAGCTCTCTGTGTTCGCCTCCTTGTAGACATAAACCTCGCAGACTTTTAACAAGTGTTTCAAGTGTGACATTATAAAGCATTGACAAACAGAGGAAATTCGCCAATTGCGGAGAAGTGACGAGTCGCTCAGTGTTAAAAAGCAGAGGCAGAGGAGTACAGCATGAAGCCTTGGTTGAGGGAGGACACTAGACCTAAGCTGGTGTGACACCCCCGGCCTTTAATGAACGGCACAACGCTCTGAGTGCTGCAAGCTCCCACTCAGCTTAGAAGGGACTGCTTCTGAACTGGTGCTGAACCAAAGCAGACAAGAGAGCATCAGCTCAGGCCTCCACCGGCCTGCTACACATTTAATGCCCCTGTCGTCAGGAATAATCCTCTCTGCCTCACGCCGCTGCCAGCAGCAGCGCAGCATGGTGCCTACATGCAATATGCCACCGCTCAGGACGGAGCAGGAGAACCGGTGGAAACACTTAGTGGACACACCGGGCAGCGGGTGTAACAAGCAGGGAGGCAGTGATCAAAATCCACAACAAATGAAATTACCGGCGATATCGGATAGACTGTCACTAACACGTGAGATAGCTGCAATACTGACAAGCACACTTGGATGCTGTGCGGTGTAATCATTCACTCCTTATCTCTGACTAAAACATAATTTGTGTTAACCCCCTCCTTGCCACCGCAGCACCTCGGATCCTGCAGTTATGATTTCACAGCACAATACGCTTGCTTGAATACAGGGGAGGGAAATGAATCTTTCATTTGTTCTTTGGAGCAGTAATGACTCGTTTTCAGTGGGCTTTTTTTCCCCCCTCTCCTGTTTTGAACAAAAATATTTTAATTTAAATCATGATAACACAACAAAAGCTCACATATGTGTAATTTCCCCCTGAATGGATCCCTGATTTCAGCTCACTGTAGTATTTCGAGCCTCCTGGAAAATGATACCACAACTCTCCAGTTTTTGGCTTCTTAGCTTAACAGCGTACTCTAAAACTGGATGAATATTTGTGTATTTAGTGTGTGTGGGCGTCGTGTCAGTTTTACCACGAGCTTCAGTTTTTGGCCTTATTTTCCACTATTCTGTGCAGCAAAGTGAACTTCTTGCAATTTTAATGCCTGTTTATTGTTCGACCTTATTGCACTGTCACCTTTCGATGGTCAAAACTATGCCATGGTGTTCCATTTTATTAATCTTAGGCTCATCTTCTTTTTCTGTCTGTGTGGTAGTCAAACTTGAACAGTAAGCCCCCCCCATCCCTGACTGATCACACCTGTTTATGACGAGCAAAGCTGGTCAATACTTTAATTTAATAAACTTAGCAGCAAAGTGCTGTGCTGATTATTTATTGCAGAACAAACATATGGTGCTGAGCCGAATCAAACAGCCCTCGAAGCGACTTATTCTGTTATTAATGTAGCTACTCGGTGGCAGTTTAAACCGCCGACTCTCTCGCTGAATTCATGGCATTTGCTTGGTTTCCCTGAAGTTTTACCACACCTAATATCATATTTAATAAAAAGAGAGCATTTTCCTTTGACATTAGAGGGGGTGTTCTTTATTTCAGGCGTTGTTCACGAGCTCCACAACAAAACACTCTGGGAAACCTCGCGCAGCCATCTCCATTTTTTTTTTTCATGTGTGTTATTAAATTGACAGAGCTCAAGTTATAGTGAGTACGTCTGCACTTATTTATAGCACCGTATCCAACACAGGCACAGACTTTACAGACAAAACAAATTAGATTTTGTATGGAGTGTACTGCAGGCCGAAGACTGAGGCTTGAAGCTCCTCATGCAAAAGCTGGAGCATCCCCTTTAGAATATCCTGACCTCATTAAAACACAGGCTGGATAAAAGCTTTCTCCTATGGATTAAAATGGCTCGTATTAGAGAGGTCTGGTTACTCTGGTCAAATTACCCGGTGTTTGTGTCTTTATTACCAGCGCTGATACATTTCTGTCATTACACAGCCAAATCTGAGCTGTCGAAGTACGTTTTTTTTTCTTCCTCTCTCTCGTTTTCTGTGGACGTACACCTAATCGAACACAAGGTCATGCTTGATTAAATGTTTATCTTCATTTGAGCCCCTTGCCATGGACGGCTTTCTCTGTTGAGAGTAATTAAAATGACTCCCGCCAATCGCACATGTTTACAGAAATGTTCATTAGCTTCTCTGGGGCAATCAGAGAAAATTAAAGGTCATGTTTGTCCATCTTTCTGTTGGTTTGGCCCGCTGTTTTTCCTGCTTATCATTTCCGGACCAGACGCAGTTTTCCTCCATGTCCCACTCGCGTGTTAGTGAATGGAGCGAGTGCAGGTGAGAAATCAAAGGTTTGATTTTCACACCCTCCTCCGTTAACCACTCCGTTAAGTTTAGGATGTTAAAAACGCTTGTGTGATTTATTTGGGCTGCTCTGGGAGCTTTTTTAGTTCCTCAGCCACAGTGTTGCAGCATGTCAACATTTCACTATTTCATTTCTAAGTGTTTTTAATAGGAACACCCAGACTAATTTATGTCTACGTGTTGAGTGATCATATACTTTCATCTGCTGTATTTTCCACTCAATTACAGTTGGCTAAATAATATATTTCTCTGGGCTTTTTTCATCGGTGGAAGAGAAGACAGGAAGAGAAGGAATTGGCGGAGTTTCTTTGGATGGCTGACTTCATAGTAACTTCCTGCGAGCTTGATAGCTTTACTGATTGCTGGTGTTGTAGCGTACTGTGAAGTGTCAATTGCGAGGCTACGGTGTAGTCAGGCAGTTGTAATAGGAACCCACTGGTTAGGTCATTCAGGGGGTCCTGTATGCTACAGGAACCCTTTGCTTTTTCCTCTGGATGTGCACATCAAGGTAGGGGTCCTTAGTATCCTCTGAAGGCAGGGGTATCCACTCAAAATTGCATGACCTCTATTGTAGCAGATACAGGTCACTCCACCTCCTGTGGGAAGCCTCTAAATTGAACCCAGCTTGTGTCTTCGATTTCTTCCCATCTCTCTCTTCCTCTGGTTTCCCTCCTTTACTCTTATCTTCTGTCTCGTTCCCTTCTCCCTCATGTGTTCACTGAGCTGCAAAGCTATTCAGGTATAGACGGAAAGATTTCCACCTTTCTCTCTGAATTGCTTGGTCAGGATTTTTCTGTGCAGAACCATTTTGTAATGGAGTTTAACTTTATTTACTAGATAAAAGAAAATGAGTTCTGCATTTGATGTGCACATCTTCGCTTCAATAAACTGTTATATTGTTTCATATACAGTAGATGCTCACATGAGTGAGTACCTACCTGCCAGCCATGAGGAGGATTGAATGGCAGGAGTGTTATCATATTCAGGACCCTCTCTATAGTCTCGCTGTGTAATTTTGAAACTTTTTAGTGCGCAGCCAAGCACTGAAATATGTTCTCACTGAGTGTTTGTGTGAATTGTAATATGTTTTACACTGAGATGCCCCGCAGTTATTCAATATTCCGAAGCTTGTTACCAAATGGAAATGTTGGCCATAACAACAAAAATTTTTTCTGCGTTGTTTTTTTGGCTCCCGCAAATGAAGGTGGACGATTAGCACAATAAAGAGGTAGGATTCATGTGCATAAACTCTGGTGACCTCTGAAAGTGTCCCGTCTTCTGCAAAGAATGAGAAGTGCTAATCGTTCAGAAGAACTGGGCTTCCTTCCGAATAAATTCCTGACATTTGTGAAATACTATCACATCAAAAAAGAAGAAGAAAAAATACAGTGAATGTTCCCAACATGACTTCCCATATTTTTTTCGTTTTATATATCTTCGGTAGCAATTAACTGATATGAAATTAACAACAAGCAGCTTCTAACCATTTAGATAGAGGGGGAAATTACAGCAAATTGGCCAAAATGGAAACAAAAAGAAACCCAAAACGGGGCTTGAAGGAAAATCTACCACTCGCAGACGAGGTACACCCGGGAAAACGTATAATAAAAGGGACATTTAGTAACACATTGACAAGAGTAGACAAATAAGACGCATGGAGAGAGACGGCAAACAAAATTAATGCCAGCCTTACTCTTGCCATTTACGCCCAGTGGAATACAAAAAAAGTGGTTTAACATCCTGTCAGAAGTGCGTCGGAGATTGCGGCATACAAGAGAGCCACTGCTGCGACGGGTAAGCTATAAAATTACTCTATTCTGAATTATGCATATTGCTTTAGATAAAGAATTGTTCATGACCAGTGCTATATTGTTCAGTCAGTGTACTTAATGTTTTGGGACCACCGCCTGAACAATCAACTTTTACAGGCGGACATCACAGTCTGAGAAAACGGCACACGAGAAAAGAAATGCAGTTCGGATTTTTCGGTTGCGCAGCCGAACGAGTCTTTGCGAAAAGTGAAGTTTTCTACGAGGAGAAAGCCAAAGTAGTATCCAATGAATATCTGATGTACCAGGAGCAGAACAGGTGACACAGTAGTAGTGGTTATTGTGTCTTTAAATGTGTAACTGAGCAGCTATACTTACAATATATCCCCTGACTGGCTGACAAAACACTTATCTCTATGAGATCATCCTTTCATATTGCCTAATGAAAGACATATGTTCCCACATTCATTTTAAGATAATGCACGAGTCTGACTCCTTTCTAGTCTCTTTTCTGATGGTAATTTTTTCCTGCACTTAGGAGCGTTGTACCTCCTTATCAGTCGCACATCTCCTCACACTCAGAGCTGCCGCCAATGCGGAAAAATAGCTGCTTTGCTCCCAAAGAGGCTCTCGCAGTGATTAAAGCAGCACCTATAATTCCTGCATGTGTTTGTAAACATAGACGTGGCTTGTTTAAGTTTACGCCGAGCTCGAAAAAAATCAGTGAAACAACAGTTGGCGGCGCGGGGATAATCTGATCGGGCAAGAGACTTTCCAGGACACTTCACAGCGGCATCGCTGAGGCTCAGAGGTGTTTCAGCAATTTGTCTTGACACCAATAACGGCAGACTCTGCCGTCCTGGCATAGCATTAGAATCGTCTGTTTCTGGTTGCACAACGTATGAAAATGTACAAAAGTTGGACAAGATTTAAAGAAGAGGACATTGTGAGGATGCAGGGAGACGAAAATGTTTTTTTCCCTCAGAATAAGGTGAATAAATCTGCCATGCAGACATATATGTAAGTTAAAATCGCCTTATCTTTTCATGAAGTGAGCGTAAATATTTGAAAAAGGAGACAAGAATAAAACATGCCCCTGAAACATTTCTATTATACCAAATGAGAATATTTCCTGTTCAATGTTTTATGGTATTTTGCACAGGCGCATTCGTCAAACTCACATTATATAAAAAAAAATTCAGCTTTTCCAAACAGTAACTGGCTTCAGAAACCTGTCAGCATTACAAAAAAAAAATTACCTCTATATGCAATTTTAATGAAAATTATTCCAGGGTGAAGGCATTACCTTGGTGAAAGTTTGTTAAAACAATGCTGAGTGTGTATTTAGAGGTGTTAACGAGAGCCTGGAGTCTCCCGGACTCAAACAGCACATTAACGGTATTTGTATTCATCCACCTGCCTCCGATTCCAGCTGTTCAGACAACATATTATTAAACAAACTAAAAGTAAATCATACACCCACAGGGAACGGCAAACAAAAAATGCGTGGACTTTAATGGGATGCCGTGCAACGATCGAGGCACTTATTAAAGTTGTGTTTAGAAGGGCGTGGTCCTGTCAACCGACTGACGCTCACATAAATACACATTCAAGTCAAATATTTGCCCTTAAAAGAAAGATAATTCTTATTCAATTTATTCGCTTTTAGTTAGATTTTCCAGATCTGTTGTAAAGCGTTGCTGTTTCGGGATTTTCAAGTATTTTTCCAAGCTTGGCTTTTGTTATAAAAACCACTTCATCAGATGACGTGTGTATTCCAAGGCTTTGCTCTTTGAGTGGGAGACTTTTCTGGTTTTTCATCCATCTTCCGTGAAGTTGTGGACATGATTGGATATAAATTTTAAGCAAACCTCACTCGATCGTTCTGATAGAGTACATCCGTCTGAACAAATACCAACCCCTTGTGGAAATCTCTGACAAAATTGCGCCTTGACTGGCCTGAGCCCGGGCTGAGTTCATGTTTGGGGAAACTTGCCCTTCCAGTTATATTTTTGTTGTCCATTTTTAGATGTTCTAAGTTGTTTCGTAACGCTTCATGTAGCTCAGTATTTGTTCGGGTCTACTGCTTGTCCCATTTTGTATCTTGCCAAGGTTAAACAACAGCGCTGGCCGGCTGAAGCACACTGTGTATCTTTTTATTTTTATTGAGAGAGTGAAAGCGGAGAGCGAATCTACTTCAACTATTCCTCAGAGGAGAGAGAGCCTTTTTTTAGAGTATCAAAGGAGCGCATCATTTCCACACTACAGAATATAACGTTCAGATGGAGCTGAGGTCGGAAGATACTTCATCTAGCACCGGATGGAGGAAGCTGTCCTGACTCAGAGTGGATGTTTCACAGACGTTCTCCAGGAAATCCCTTTGACTGGTCTTTGGACTCAGTAGGAGGCCTGTTGTGCGGGTAATCAGTGCAAGGCCACATGGGTTCTTCTGATTCATGGCATCCTTCCTGCTTACCCTCCTCACTTTCTTTGGTCCATCTCCCTCTATCTCCGTCTCTCTCTCTCTCACGCCGTCTCTCTTGTTGTGTGTTGGTCTTTGATCTCTAAAGGTCCTTGAGAATGAAGAGCCAGCAACAACAGCAGGCTGGGATTCTCTGTGGGCCTGTTTGGATCCCAGCCCATCATGCCCTTTTCTATCTGATGGACAGCTCCAGGCATGGCCGTGCCTCTATAGCCCTGTTACATTAGGCCTTCATCTGATTAAACCCTCTCTCATTGTCAAAGGCGGGGAACTAGAAGTAGGGCTATCGTTGACCTTGTTTGTAAGCAGCAGGGACGTCTTTAAAACAAACGCCTTTTCTTGTATTTATCCAACGTTTAACGTCTTTAATTTTTTTCCCCCTGCCGAACCAAAGAGGCTGTTAAGCTGATGCTTGCAGTTTTTCTAAGTTTCAGGGAGACCTGTTTTTAATGGAGCCACAGACTGTCCCTCTTAAATCTTTATTTTTAGATCCTTTACTGCTTGTGTTAGGTGTGTGTGTGTGTGTGTGTGTGTGTG
>JAUESE010000060.1:13411631-13423746 GCA_032274725.1 Malacoctenus triangulatus
GTGTGTGTGTATTTTTTGTTTTAAATTGCTCACAAGGAATTGGAGCGCTTGGCAGAGTGACACCGTGATGGATGCACAGCTGACTGGGCTGTCACTCGCTCTTGTGTGAAAGCTGTTTTTTTCCTGTTAGATAGCAATAGCAACGAGCTAACAAGATGTTTGCTTCCAGTCAGGAAGGCTTAGGTCCCTGATCAACTTTCATAAAGTATCTAATGCACGATTATACTAAGTTACTCAAAAATTCCAATTGAATTAAGATTGAATATAAAAAATCAAGTTCAGTTGGTTCGAATCACAACATCCACATAAAGTCCTATTTTGTTCACTGACAAGGCCATGACACTGTATCTGTAACACTCAATCACAGTGACCTTCAGTTGAAGCCTTGAGTCCTGGAGAAGCGAAATTCAAATTTCAGCATCATATTTGCAAACAATGGTGACAATAAATAAAACATTTGACAGTTGGGAATACTGTAAACTATTGCGAAATACAAAATGTATGTATATCCATATTAATATATGTTCTATATATTTATTTCATGATTCAGTGTAACAAAGGTTACCCACCATTACTTTTCTGTTTCCTTTGCTATCACAGCTGCCAAATTCAGGCTCCTTGTAGATTCTCGGTCCGGCAGGATTCAGTCGTCCTTTTGGTTTGGAAGTCCTTGAGCCCTTTGTTCAGCTGGGCAGCATGTGAAGTTCCTTTTACTCTCTGAGATGTTTACACATCAATAAAACCATCTGAATTTGAAACGTAAAGCTGACAAGGACATTACGATCCATCCCACAGGTCCCAGAATCAGGACTGAGTGACTTCTTAAAAAAAAAGAAAAAAAACCCCCTTTAAGCGTGGATAAAGTTTCAGAATAAGAAAGCTCTCTGTGGGTTAGTCTTCTAACGCCTGTGATGGATAATTTATTCTATTATTTTCCCAGCGATCCACTCTTTTTGGAGTCATACGTAGGACAGGAATGACAGAATCCACTTTATTGCTCTTGCTCTGTATTGCTCTAGTCACCTGAATGTTTAAAAGTTACCTTCCCTGCAGCAGTCGCTCGAATGCTGCACAAAACCTCCCCCTAAAAAAAAAAAAACGCTATTTCCCCCGAATAAGCATATATCCAATCACAGCAGAGGACAAAGCAGTTTTGGAAAGAATGACTGATACTAAACTTTGAAAATGTGGACACAGAAACGATGAGTGACAGCAGAGTGAGGTGTTTATTTTATTACTCAGCTTTCCCCTCTGATTATATCTGTACTGGTGCATTTTTCTTACTTCTGTGAGTGATCTGTGAAACTCATTTTACAAACATCTCTGCACTGCAAAGTTCCTCCCTGGAAGTTGGAGGCTTTAACACTGTACAATTTGCAGTCTCTGCTTGTGACAAAAAGAGGAAGAGAAACAACCACTAAAGGACGTCATAAACCTTTCCGATTGATGTTACAGGGTTTTTAATTAAAAAATAAATTCATGATATGGTTTTTATGTTAAATATTTCCATGGCTGTACTTCAAGATATGCAGCTTGTTTAATCCCTTATGTCAGAGCTTGTAAAGCACTGAACCTGAAACTTATTTGAATGAATGTACATTACAGATAGCCAATGTGTCTAACACAGCACTCTCTAATGCGCTTAGCTGTGGCTTTTACTACTTTCTCTGACTAGTGACAGTAGTTTGAGCTGACTTTTTTTTATCTTTAAATCTTTTCTCTTTACACTGGAGATTTTTCTTTGGCCTTCATTTTTTGGAAACGTGCGGATCGGAGCAGCAGAGGCGTTATATATTGATGTATAGGGGGATTGCTGCTTGACCCCGCCACACTGGCGGGTGTTGATTTTTTGGGGGGGGCGATGAGAGACAGCGGCGTTTGCTCTCCAGTCTCAGCCTAAAAGGTTGAGGTGTCAACACAGTGTACTGCGAGAGTCCATAATAACCCGTCCTCCTCCCCTCCCCTTACCTCCGCTCCTAGCCTGTCCTTTAGCAGAACCTTGAAGCACCATTGAAATTCTGCACTGCCTTTTGAAATCTCTGTTGATGAGGCAACATGGACCCACAGTGGCTCTGCTGTTCTCCCACTGCAGGGTATTTTTCAAAGTCATGTTTATATACTATAAGTAGAAAGGAGAGAGTGTGCTTTGATGGTATCTAACAATGAAAATGCTTGGAAATCTCCCCTGGACTGGAGGCATGAATACTTGGGCTGGGTTGTGTTTCCCCCATGACATGAGCATTTCTCAGTTCAGCACCACAGGTTTTTCTGCACTTCATGCAGTTTTTTCTGGAAATACAATATTTGTAGATGATGGAATGTGAAACACAGAAACACTTGGGCATTTAGAAATAATAAAAAAAAAAGATTTAATTTAGTTTAATTGTATTTTTTTAATTTTGATTTTTTTTTAAATTTCAGACATAGTCTGATTTTACCTATGCACAGTTAAAAATAGGGAAGAAAACGGTGCCGATTACTGCAACACTTAGTGAGTAGATAGTGTGGTTAAAAAACCTCCAATAAGTTCACAAGATAACATCACAGATGACATACAAAAGATAACCTTGCTGAAAGTGAATTTAAAACAGGACAGTGATTGTGAGAGGCAATCTTAAATAAGAAGGTTTTTCAAGTGTTTCTTTTGGAGAGGCTGCAGAAGTCATGGAGTGATCGGGCCATATGTTTATTCCTCTTGAATTTTATATATTATATGCACATAATTATCTGAAACTGCCAAATGAATTCAGTTCACATCCATGGACAGAGTTGGGCCCATAAACAGCTGCACAGCTTGTGGCCAATGTTTGCACTGTTTTATGTGCCTGCTACATTTCCAGCACATCAATGTTTGAATGAAACACTTTTAAACCAGAAATCTGTGTGGTTCAAATTTTTGAAACGTCTTCTTTTGGTTTACTGAGGAGTGACTGATGTTTGTGTTTATATCCCTTGTTACAGCTGTGCTGCTTTATACCTCCAGACTAACAAAAACATCATCAAATGCAAATCTGATTGTGTTTTCAACCCTCCGCTTTGTTGCTCGGCTGCTGTCTTCGAGGGATGATGGCGCCTCACGATAAAGTCAGCTGCACACACGTCTTCATTAAATGCTGGTTGATAAACCGTTAATCCAGTCAAGCACAGTTTTATTTCCATTCTGTCCACAAAGTAGCAGCAGACAAACGGGGAATGCTCCCTCCCGAGTATTTCTGGACTGAAAACAATCTCACTGTGAGCCTCTGACGTCCCCTTGATGGTGGGTGTTTCTTTGTGGACACGACTCCACTTCTCTCTGTGTCCAGTCACTCCCGTGACCTTTAAGAAGATCGTCGACGGCATCCAGTTTCCAAGTATCGTGTGTAGTATGTGAATTGATCATAAGAGGAAGAGATATGTTCCAGTAAAGCTTTCCATAATGTGTGTGTCTATGTGCATGAGAGTGTGTGTGCTGTGTCTCTATTGCCATTCATGTAGTGTTGGGGTTAGGTCAATATTATATTAGCACTGCCATTGCATTTTCCACCACCCCATGAATAATGTAAACGTTAGATATCCCTTCATACAAATACAGCCCATTATCCCTCTGTATCCTTGGTAGACGTGAGACAGTTCATGGTTTCTTTCCATAGAATTGATTAACCTTATTGCGCGGCATCGCCAAATAGTGTCCTAAAGTTGTTGCCACAGCAGATAGACCCCTCTCAGTGGAGAAAGAGACCTTATTGTGACCTTGTTGGAAACAATCAATGGCCTTTATCTCTCCCAATGCATAATAAATCCTACCAAAGGGTTGGTCCACACATCCTTGTAATGTATTGACCTACACCACAGACATTTATCAACTGGACTCGCTGGCTAAATAATTTAGCTTTTAAGCTTAGACTGTACTTAGTCAGTGGCGCCCAGAACAAGTTCGGTCTGCCAAGTTAGATGGATGTTTTCCACCTGAAGTGAAGAAAATAGGGGGAGAAAACTTGATTAACTCGATGAGGCAGCAGAACTGATGTCTAACTTTTCATCTCTCTTTGTAATGTTGCACACAATAACAGGACACACACACATACACACACAGACACACACACACAAAGGACTTGTTATTTTTTAGGGGGGGATAAAGGTCAAATTCCAAGGTCAGACTCACAAAACACCTGAGCCATCGCTGAATTTTTTAACTCAAACGCCAGCCTTTAACTTTCTGCTTTTAATTGGCCTCACTTATCACAAACTTCCCTCTTCTATGAATATACCCTCAATATATTCCATTTTAGACAAGCCAGGCACCACATGGGACAATTTGACAATATGACTTGTTTTTATACTTTACAAGTGCAATGATCAAACGAGGTGGCATGGTGGACTAGTGTGGTGTAGTCTTACAGCAGGGAGGTCCTACAGTTCAAACCCAGGTGGGGCCCTGCAGTTTATAGACTTTGAAAACGTTTGAGTGTCTTTCTGCTCCGCGGTGGACTGCTGGCCTGTCCAGAGTGAACCGAGCCTTAGTCCAATGCCAGCTAACATCGGCTCCAGCACCCACAGATAGAAAAAAAAATGCTGTAGTGGATGAGTAAGTGAGTGAATTATCAAGTGACGTGTTAAAGCTCAGATTCTCTCCGATTTTTTTTTTGTTGCCAGGATTAAACTAGGCAGAGCACCTCATGTTTCAGCTGCAGTTCCGAAGTCATTTGAATGATAATTGCAAAAAACTTATTTTCTTTTAGTGCCTGACAAATTTTTAGAAAAATTGAATTTGCTTTGATGGTATGACTAATAGCTAAAGCTGGCACGGCATTAATTCGCTTGTCAAACCTCTTTTTAAGACGCGTCTTCGGCAGAAGGAGCAGATTGTTTCACGAATAAATCAAGACTAAGTAGTAAATTAAAGGACGGCACAAAGTTTACATTCGTATTTTTCTGTTTCCTCCCTGCGTCTTATCTTCTGCTGCCTTTGCTCTTGAATTTCATACACTACTGTTTTGCCCGGGCTCCAAACACTCCTGGATGTTTGCTCTCTGTATTAATAAGAAATTGATGTTGCCGATGACTTTTAGTCAAGCAACACCAGATTATCATACTCTGCGTGAATACCAAACGAAGGAGGGAGGGGAGGAGGAGGGGCGTGCTGAACCTTGATCCAAAATCTCCCTTTAACCAAATCACATTCGCCAAGATGAAACAGCGAATTGTTCTGATAGGCTGATCAAAGCGGTGTATCGCTGTTCTATAAAGGGACACCTGGAAACCTAATGGAGAATTCTGTTGGAGCAGCGAGGGCACTGGGCAATACATAATGCATTTGTACATAATGTTTATGTAAACATCTGCTCGGGGGTGCTCTAACTTATTTATTTGATTTATTTCGCTCTCCCTGCTGTTGCGGATGATGATGTGCTGATCTTAATGGCCAAATCCAGGGACGGAGAGACTGGTTTCCTGGCGTCCTTGGCTTTTTGAACCGGGCCTTGTTAGCATAAACATGCTGCATTGGGATTAATGTGGCTGTGTAAGCCTCATTACTAACGGTCGAGGGTGGTTGACTGGCCCCAGATAACCTCCTGACGAAAATTCCCTTTTTTTTTTTTTAAATTGAATGATGGATTATTAAACACATTTTTTTTTACCAAATTCACTTTTTAATTTAGAGCTCGATTAACATTTTTTGTCTTTCATTTTTATTTCTTCCAGGTTGGTTAAATAATTACATTCTTTTTTCAAAAAGCTGTGCAAACGCTTCTCACCTTTCTGTGGGGAAAAGCTCTGTGTTTACAGTGGGAGATAATAGCACTGGGTCTCCAACCGTTTAGTCAGTCCTACCAGGTTCACAAAAGCTTAAGGACATGAAATATTACATTTTTGGGGGGGGGGGTTGTAGACAATTAGTTCTCACTTGCTTTTATGGATAATTTTAACTGCTCGTATTTCATTTGTATAGTTTTCTCACGTTCACCGACAGTGCTGCACCATCCTAAGTTGGAAAAGATGTACAGAACATAGATTCATAGATATGTAGTTATAGATTTGACTCTTGCTGAAAAGGCTGTCACTGTGACCTAAAATCATGTGAAATACGTCCAACTACATGGTGAATTTTAGGGCATTTTATACGGTAACTCCTTCAAAGAAGCATCTGAAGTTTTATAATTTTGTCTCAAGTAAGGTCCAAGCAAATGCTGTATACATAGTACTTTAGGCACTGTGTCCTCTGTGTTTCTTGAGGTTGCATCACTATGTATAAGCCAATAATTACAAGGATGCTGACGAAAGCTGAGGATATCAGACTGTGGAAGAAGCTCATGTTTGCATTAGATTGCATAAAAAAAACAAACAAAAAAAACAAAAAGCAGTGACATTTTGAGACAAATTGTCTCGGTGGTGTGCAATAAGCCATCAAAGACGGGATGTATGTTGTCACTGCATAATGAACTGCACTGGGCTGCTTCAAGCGGCACCCAAACCTGTTAGCACAACATGCTATCTTCTGCCAGTGTGCTGACATGATGGCTTTTCCAGTGAGTGAGCAGGACTGCCAATAGTGTCTGGGCTGCTGGTGTGGAGAGGATGCGAGAATGAGGCTCTATAAATACCCCTGTCACGCTAATATCAAATCAGCCCCGCAGACTAAAGGGCTGACTTGGGTGTTTGAGGTGTTTTTCACTCACGTCTTTGCAGGTCCAGGGGGTCTGGAAAGGTCAGTGTTACGCTCAATAGCACATTCATATAAGTAGGTCTGCACATTGATGTTTATCGTGATGGGTGTCGCTGATAAAAAGTATCATTAGAATTAATTATCCATGGGGTTATGGGATAAGGCCGTGAAACTGCTGCGTCTAACTGCTGTCGCATTCATCTTACTGGGCTGTGTGGAAGTTAGATGAATGACTGATTTAGGCGCTGCTGAAACACTCATTCTTTATATACATCACCCTCAAAACAACACAGCCTACTTTCTCCAGCGTTGTTAAAAAGATTGTAGTGAAACTGCAAAGATCTTGAATAAAAAAAATAACCCAGCTTCGTTGTCACTTGGTCGGGATGACGGTGTGTTTTCGTGTTGTCTGCACCTGGTCACTCATGACCACTTCCATGTGTATTTGTGATTGCTTCATTCTCCAGCTCTCCTTATGAGCAGAAACGAGAAGCGCTCTGCGATCTTCAATGAAAACTCAATCAGCACAGTCACGCGTGCCGGAGCAGGATGTTGTCGGGCAGCGCCCGGTTTTGCATGTGACTCCGTTAAAGCGAGTGATTTATCTCGGTGATAACCAGATGGTTAAAGTCAATGAAAGAGTGGTGTGTTCGCTCTATCAGTCCACCCCATCCTCCTCTTTCTTTAGACGCTGTGATAGCATCACTGCACTACTTTCATTGTTGGATTATGAGTATCTTGTTTTTCAAAGTGTTTGTTCAAGAAAATAGTGCCGTGAGTTTTTCTGGTGTGACTTCCTCTTACTCACTATCCTTGAGACGGCTCTTAATGAGTTGAGCTCAGGGTCTGATAGTTAGAGTCTTATTTTTTGGACCAAAATAATCGTCCCATGGGGCGCCACTTATGGGGAACCCCTGATTTAAAAGGCAAACACGGCAGCCGGATGCCACTGCCACAGCTGCAGGTGCCGATGATGATGAAGTTTCCAGGGAACGGATGATAATCCTGACACTACATCCTCCTAAGTCAGTGAGCCATGCAGTATAGATATGGATGTGTTGCTGGCAGATTGGGAGGTAGATTTCCCATCTACACCTCCTGTGGTGGCTGGTACCTCGAGGGAGCTGCTATGTAAATAATGAATGCCTGTGGGTGTGAAACATGCACAGATAACCTTCAAGACAGGCGCGGATCAGTGCCTTCACATTAGCTGATAGGATTAAGGTTAAAATCTACAGAAACCTCTCCATAAGAAAACATAAATCTAGCCGTGGCGAATAGCAGGTTACACCAGTACGCCGCGCTCGGTGATAAGGACAGGTGGAGGTAATCATTGGGGGGCTGGTAATAGTTCAGCAATCTGATCATGGGAATGACATGGCTACACAGTGGGGCCATTACCCACCTAAAAACAGACTTAGCAGCCAGACTACTTGAGGAAACATCCCACTGAGCGAAATTCAAGGTTGACTCGTTTAACTAAATTTTAAAGTCATGAGATGACGGTTGATAAGTCACAGAATAATGAGGGACTTGTGTATTCAGATGATGACGAGATTTTGTCAAATAAGATACTTGGAGGGGACACAGTGCAGGAATCCTTATGCCTCTGTACACACTGTGCAGTTTTACCAGTCCTCTGAGTCTAGTTCAAGCCACATCAAGTTGGTGTAACTACGATTGCAGGCTGCATCCTCCAGATGAAGAAGAAAACATCATCGCTGTGCTACGAATCAGCCGTGAATGCCATATCTGAAATGAACGATGCAGAGTACGAAGCCGGCCCTCACAGCTGTGGTGTTTTTCAGGAGAATGTGAACTCGGTTGTGGTCTCGGATAAGTAAGCTGCTTACTCATTCACCCGTCTGTGGCTCGATCATTTGCCCCGGAGTCTCGTTGAATTATGTCATTTCATGCTACTTTTCAATTGGTTGCCCAGTACACGTGGGCTCGTCGGAGCGGTCACGCTGTCAGACGTATATTGTGAGATCTGACACCGTCGGACCGTTCTCCAGGGCTGGTTTTAGTTATTAACCTCTCTCTCAATTCGGCATAAAATCGTAATTTTTCAGGCACAACCAAAGATTTCACCACGATTATTGATCTTTAGTCCGGGACAGTCTAAAAAAGCACAGCGTACACTCAACCTCAGATTTCTTTTTTTTTCCCTTTCACGAGTGACAGTGTCATCCTGTTTTGAAGTTGTGCTGGGAGACAAACTCATTGCAGAGAGACAAACTCATCAAGCATCTGCTTCAATCCACAAGAGAAGAAAAATACTAAACGAACAAAACCAGTTCCCTCTGTTGTCCCATCTGTCTGCAGAGGACTTTGTGCACCCAGCAGTGGCCTGCTAGCTTCTCTCTCTCTCACAAGTCAGCTCTCGCTGTGCAGCCAGAGATGTCCCACAACTCTTTCATCTCTGTCATGATGGATGCTGTGCTCACAATCACTTCAGGTATCGTGACATTACCGAGTCGGAGGCTTGAAGGAACAAAGCTAATAGGAAACTGGATGAATACACCTGAGGGAACGAAATCCCGCCCCGAGTGACCCCCCCAATCACGCTCCGGCAGCCTTGTTTAGCTGTGATGAACATTCAGAAGTTGTTAGCTGGGAACGATAAATCTGGAAATGAGTGTCCTTGTGTCTTATTATTTGGCTGTGTGAGTGAATTACACCTGGTGTAATAACTCATTAAACTGGAGTAATTAGCACAAACAGCTGTAACACCATGACCCCAATTCATCAAAGATATTGGGACCTGCATGTTTTATAACATGTCCCTGTCTGTCTGTCTCGATTGCGCGTCTGTCCCTCTGTTTATTTCACCAGCAGCAGAACTATACTTTTAACAACACAACACATTGCATTGCATGTTCAGTTGGCATTGCCTGAAGGTCAGGACTGATGATGTCCATCTGTCTTTGATTCTTTTTACCCTCCAGTGAAATGTTTATGGTCTGAGCAGGAACGAGGAAATAGAGGGTGGGCGAAAGCGAGACTGCAAGAGCGATGAGGGGATTGAGCATCATTGTTAAGCCAAGCTCCAGGCTGGTCCTGAAGGACAGTCAAACCTAAAGTCCAAACCGAGCTTAGAGAGAGGGGTAGAAGTTAATCCCTCATCCTCAGGCAGGTGTATCACAAAGGCTAAACATATACATAGGAAGACCAACCATGGGAGAAAGTTTGGATAATTGAAGTCTGCTAAGAAATGAGCATTTGCACCCTAAGGGTGAGCCAGCTCTGCTTTGTGGTATTACTTCTTAATGTTATCAAGGTAAAAGAGATGGAGGTTTCATTTCCCAACCTTTTTAGCATTGTTTATTGCTACCCAGCTTGGGAATTTGAGAGAGTGTTGAGGTGGGAGTCTGTATAACACCAGGGGGTGACCTGAATTTCCTTCATGTTTACAATTTTTTTCTTTCTTTACACTGGAGTCAGTCAGAAATAGTGAATGTGTGCCTTGTGGTGCTGCTTGTTAGGCATCAGTTGCAATAAACTCTCATTATGTCCGTAAATGAAAAGGCCTGATATCAATGTAAACCATCACTGACCCAGGGAGAGGGAGGATGGGTGATCATTTTCTGTTCCACTAGCCTTAATCATTCATGACACCGCCCGTTGTCTCTACAAGGTGTCTTTGTCTTTGACTGTCCTGATTCCCCTCAGCAGCAAAACAGCCAAAGTCAAATTGAATCCAGAAAGGAGGATTTTAAACGGAAAGATAAGGGGGCAGATATGCCTTAATCATCATTTGCTCTTGATTAGAAAATCAATGGCCTTTGATGCCAGAGTGCATGTCTGCCTTTGGAGTTAAGAGTGTGACAATGACAATGTGGACTGGAAAATTGGCCTTTTAAACAGCTACTATCTCTTTGTTGTTTGGAGCGCCATTCTTTAATGCAGTGAAAAGTCTCCTCTATCACATAATGTCTGCCTGTCAAAGAAATTACTTTTTCTCTCGCTCCTGTGTGAAACTTTGTTAAAGAAATCCTTCGAAGCTTAGAAAGCACAGGGAATTTCTTAGTTTTGTAGAGCTGACTTTCACACTATTTCCTTGATTTATGTAACAGATGAGAAATAAAGTTGTCACTCAATTCTCCGTGGCAGTTTTGAGATATGCCAAAAAAGAGGAAATCTTTGATGCCTTCCCAGGTTTACCTGTCAGAAAGGTTTAAAGGCAGTGTGTCCCAAGTTATACTATAGCTCCACTGTCGCAGTCAGAAAATCTGTGCACCTATGAACTGCATAACAGCTTTTTTTTACTCTGTAAAAGAGAAACATACAGTACCTGAAGAGTTAACTTACTATCGCTGTATTTTTCCCCCCTCTCTCTCTCTCTCAGTGCTGCTTCTGGTGTGTGAGTCAGTGAAGTTTTGCTTACTTACCTTTATGGAAACCTTGAAAATGAATATTTGTCCCTCTAAAACAGCTGGTGGAGGAGTTAAGCAAACATCCTTCAATACAAACAGAATTTCATCTCTGCCATACCTTCCTGTACAGTGTGTCATATATATATATTTATATACTTCATGCCGTCTTTAACTGTAATAGAAGATGAGCTGCATTGGCTTCCTTTCCTCGATTAATATGCAGTGGATGATTTTTTTTGAACATGGCTTACCAGCCACCTCCCCTCACTCTCCTGTCCTCTTTAGTCTCTGCCTTTGTGCCATGCTGTTGTACTTGCTGTGTTTTCACCAGCTCTGCATATCGATCCTGCTTTATCACCAGCCGCTCCCTTTGCAATAAGCCTGAAGGAATATGGATGAGGTCTGGTTGGCAGGGGATGCACGGCTGATTAATATGCTCTGCGTGAGGATATGATGAAAATTCACATTTATATGTCTATATGAACACTGTGATTGCCGTGTGTGTGTGTGTGTGTGTGTGTGTGTGTGTGTGTGTGTGTGTGTGTGTGTGTGTGTGTGTGTGTGTCACATTAGATGAGAGCTGTGTGATAAAAGAGAGCATGGGTGTTTGTGAAAATCTAGAAAAAAAAACACCCCAAATGCATTTAGCACTTGCTCGTCCTGGCCGGCCGTGTACATCGTGCACTAGTGTTCATAATGTATTGATTGCAATTCAAACAGAAGACTGACAGCGTCTAATCAGCGTGAAGGTATTAGCTGTTGCTATCTGTAAATGGAAATGTCAGTATTCAGCCACTAATCTGTTTCTTGAAAGCCTGCATTTCATATCAAAGTAGCGGCCTCCGTTTATTGCGATGACTCCAGATATACTTGCGCGTCAATGTTGGGAAGAGATCTGTGGTAAGGAGGTGTCGCGCATTCAATAAATATCATACTGTGATGTCGAAAAATTAAAGGCATTCAGGGGCACGGGGATAAAAGCACTTGCTCACTCCTGCAGAACCTTGGATTAGAGTGTCACATGTGAACACAATTAGCCACGTTTGCAGGTGCAGGCGCATCTTTGATGCGGCGTGTGTGTGTGTGTGTGTGT
>JAUESE010000060.1:13425794-13439274 GCA_032274725.1 Malacoctenus triangulatus
ATTGAAGCGACTGCAATACCAAATTCGACCACTGGGGAGACTCAAAAGTTAAAGTCAGTCAATCATAAGAAAGCAGCAAAACTTGGCTGCCTTGTGAAATAGCATCAGAGCCGTATTACCAGAGTATTAGGAAGCATGCAGACGCTGTGCGACACACAATGCATAATCTGAAGATGAACACTGTGTACATTTGAGCATCATTTTTTTTTGGTTCTATATGAATAAAAAAAATAGAAAAGATGAGAACATTTTCTTGCTGTTTATATAACAGTTTGCTCTGAAAATATAGGGAAAGTGAAAAAGTTGTCAGTCCTTGTTTATAGGAGCTGTTTTATTGATCATTTTTCTGCCCTTACTGCGATCAAACTGAGCTCTATGTGACCCCGAAACTATCACGAGTTTGACACCCTTCGTTGAAACTATCTTTAACATTGTTGTTGTATCAGTTTGTTCTCTCTCGGCTGAGTTGAGATGATTTCCTCTATTAAATTCATCACACAGGAATCCAGAGCTGGAGTTAAGGAGCGTCTGCTTTATGCACTCTGTGTGTTTGGGAGCCCTCCTTGGCTCTCGTGTTTAATATGAGTACTTCTGTGACCAGAGATAAGGCCGTAACGTCCATGACAAGGCCTTGTCTTGCTGTGCCATGATGCTTCTATTGCTCCTTGTGCCTGTTTGCTTCCAGGGCCAAAAACAATATGCTGTAAATTGCGCTGTGGCCTCTTCAGGTTGATGTGCTGCCTGCGAACGTGATGTGATTGGGTATCGATTCACACCACGACGCTAAAATTGCCTGCCTCATGGCCCCAGACACCAGTAGTGACAGCTTCAGTACAGGACAGGAAGAGTGCCATGGCACTGGTCGGTGCCTGGGAGAGGATACCTTCTCTCTGCTCTCTGATCTTCACCCTCTCCTCCTCTGTGGTGAGGGAAGGATTAGAGATTAAACAGACCGAACCCCCCCACTGTGTTTCTCCAACGTATCACAGCTATATACACAGCAATCTAATGTGCCTCAGAAGTGAGGCTGCCTATTTTTGTTGGCATTTTGCAGTCCATTTATAATAAAAGGGAAAAAAAACATGTAAACATCTCCTTTTTATTAAAATGCCAGTGATATTTGCACATGGGCAGTTTTTTAATCTGTTCGCATTTTAACATTTGCGACACTGAACAAAGATGAGCGAGCTTTCTGCTGGCCTCTTACAAAAAAGTAGTGGTGACACAGCACTGTCAATCTGCATTCACTATGATTAAAACATGCCCCGGATGCTGTTGGAAGATGAATAATGCACGAGAAAATGCTTGTGTAATGAATAAATGGCAAATAATCCCACTACAATTAACTCTGCTGCGTACAGTATGCAAACCAGTCATGCTTCATCTGCTAGGACAAGGTGTCCAGCTAAGGTATAAATCTGAAAGTAGCCTTGTACCGATGAATAAATATCCTTGCAGCTTCAGACAAAACGCACATTCTTCTCTACGCTGCGCTGCTTTAGAAGAAGGTGCTTTAGCTTGGATTTATGAGGGTAACTTGAAAATACTAGACAGTCAAAACAGAAAGCCTTTTCCTTTTAAGAAAAATGGAAATTTAAGTGATTAATTGAAATGAGCAACCGGATATTTAAAATTTAAATGGTTCCTTGTTCCTGAATGCACATTTATATACATTCAAATCCACAAAAAAAGGTTGGAACAGTCTTTGTAACAAGGAGGGGCACAAACAAAACATAATAAACATGAAAATCATAGAAGATAAGATAAGAGTGAGATATTTCACCATTTAAATTATTAAAAAGTGCTTCTGGCAAAAGATTCGGCTTTTGAGCACAGTAGGTTACAAGCGTGGCTTCTCACTTACATTCCTGTCGTACATATTGACTTTTCTGATTTGGCAGCAACCAGTTACAGACATTTGGTGAAAAAAAAAAAAACGTATCCATGTGGTTTGCTTCTCAGCATGTAATGATACCCATTTCCCGCTATCTCTTTAGACATTGCTTGGAGTGTCTGGCCTGTGATTTTTACTGTAATAGCCTACATTTATTATAATAAGTCCTGATATCACCTACAAACTCTCAAAGCAAGAAAATGCTTAAGGCTAAAACCCCGTGAAAAAATTGGAGATGACACAACAGCTTTAACCAGCTGCAAGCTGTTTAGATAGGCTCACTTATGATAATATCTACACCGAACACAGTCATTAAACTCCTGGATTGAATTGGAATTGCTTCCTTTCCCAAATCACCTCAGCAGAGTCAGAAAGGAATATAAAAAAGCCAGCGTTTTCTGTGTCATGCTTAGCACAAATACGAAACAGTGACAATTACCTGATATTCAAATTTTAAAACAGGAGATATAATCTCTATTTGTGAGGGTTTCAGCATCTTAAATGTATTACATCGTAATTTCTTTTCTTCCTTTTTCTTTCGTAAAAAAAAGAAATGGTCCCTCTTCTTGGCTCAGTGAGCGTGGAAGTCCAAAGCTGAGGCGGTTTTCTTTACACACCGCAGAACAAAGCATGATTTAGGGAAGTGGGAGGGCAGCTATGGTTGATATATGTGTGTTTTGCCTCATAGGTGAGAAGAATGATGAATGGATGAAGTCCACAGCCACCGTAATGGCACCCTTGTGTACTATGGCAGAGGGAAAAGAGGAAGGGTGTACTTGAGAGACTAAAAGTCAGCCTCTTTCAATCAGGACTGGCTAAAAGTAAAAATCCTGACAATATATCCTTGTTGTGCTTTCATGATAAGCCTTCTGCTGGGGGATACGGGAGTGGGAGTCTGGGAACAAAGGGGTGGGAGGGTGTCTGGGGGGGCATCAAATGAGGTGTAAGTGAGGGATTTTTTTTTCTATTGAAGAAGTGAAGAAATAAAAATCTGTTTACCTGACCACAGCTGCCTTAAGTAAAGTAGTCTCCCATGGGTGAAAGTCACCGAGGAGTTCGGTTGTGTTCCACAACAAGACACTGTTAATGGAGAAGCCTTTGAAATACAGCAACATGGGTTCTTACAAATGTTATCCTCTTTTACATGTTACCTCTTGTGACACGCATGCAACGTTGCGTAGGTGTGTGTCTCCCTATGTTTGTCATTGTATTGAAAAACAACAACATTTCCCTGCGGTTTTGTGTACAAGGCTGTATGCATGTGGGATGTGTAGTGGAATTTGTGTGTGTGCGTGTTTGAGCCTCTTTGTCTGTCTGTGTGTTTGCAGTTGTCCTGTCAGGTCATTTGTTGCTGGAGCTATTAATTCCCCCCAGTCCTCTGCCCCTGTTGTGCACTCATTTGCTGATATACTCGGTCTGTCATTAGTCTATATGCCTACTCTGCATGTTGGAGAGAAATATTGACATTGTCAAAGCGCCGCTCATTGCTCCTGAACATAAGCCGAGCTTTTACATATCAGGTGTCAAACGTAAAGGGTAAATTCATCAACGCATTCACACCTTAGTGATGTGGCAATTGTCCTCCCCTTGGACATGGATTGGGAGAAGAGGCACTTAGAGGGAGAGAGCTGGAATGAGCAGCAAGATGCCGGAGCTGACCCAGCCATTTTGATGCATATGTTGCACAGAAATATTGACCAGCTCTTTAGTCTGTGACTCCCTCAGGACTGGGTAATTGTCTGTCTGTGTTTCTATTGTTTAAAACTAACTGCGTTTTGGCAGTCTTCCTCCTCAAACCAATGATGGAAACCTGGGCAGAACAATGACGGAAAACATCGTATCCACCGATCAGGAGACGTATTCACACGAATCAATGCTTTCTGATTTCATGTTGCATTTAAAGCATCGATATTATTTGTTTGAAGGGATTCAGATCTGATGTTTTCTTTTAATTCTCGACTGATTGAAAACATTAAAATAAAATTTAATTGATAAATATCAGCAGCAGTATTTATGATACAAACATTGGGCTTGAAAAAGAAACCTTCACAATCTCTTTCTTCCTTTCATGATGTCTTTATGCAAAATGCGACGCTATGCATCAGCCTCGTATTTGCCAATGTAAAGACGGAACCTTGCTCTATATATGTTAATTTTATTGCACTACTCCGTTTTATTGCGCATTGACAATTGATGTGCTAAGGATGCAATTAATGTCTGCTGTTGAGCTCACTGTCATATAAATCAACAGTACGCTGATGATCTGTTGGATGAGACGAAGGTCATCAAAGAAACATATATGGAGAAAAACACAAACTGTGTCATCAAGATTTTTATGATTGGAAGAGAAGAAAAATTTATATCAGATACGAGAAGTTGATTGTAAGGAAGAAATATCTGAGAGCTGGGATTGGCTGATGTCTAATTGTCATTTTACTTCAAAAAAATTGACACTTTGTGGACTTGGATTGCACAATTTGTTTCTCCTCAAGAGATTGAAATTGTTCAGATACAGAAGCGCAGTCGTTGCAAATGTTGTTGAACAAATTTTAAAGGAGTGGATTACACAAAGTAAACAGAGGAACTGCAATAAGACAATAACCTTAACACACCGCTAATGAGTTGTTCCTTTTAAATAATTCACTTGATGAATGAATCACCTGAGGTAAAAAAAAAAATTAGGTTTCACTAGTAGAAGCCATCCTGATATTTTTCACCACTAATGATGAGTGTGGTTCTTTTACTAAAAGCAAACATACATCTTTGGCCCAGTGCCCTTTTGCCCCAGTTGGGACAGTTTCCAGCTCCCCACTGCTCAGTGTGTGTAAAGTATGTGCGTAAGAACGACGGACGAACTTCTGTTTGTATTTGTCCCGGACTGAGTTTGATTATACAAACATGATGTGGGGCCAGATAGGGCGCATCTTTATTATTATTTTTTTCTTTCCACCGTTGGTATTAAAACCTGTTCTGAAAGCAGACATTTTCAATTTGTAGATGCAAAATATTGCAATGCTGATCTTTTGATGACTTGCATCTAATTTGAAATTAGCATATCCCAGTGAAGTGTACTGTAATTTGTCTTTGATGATTGGTTCGTCTGTAATAGATGGGGGATTGCCTGAGCTCCCTCCTGCTCTCTCTCTCTCTCTCTCTCTCTTGCTTTCTCTCTCTCTCTTTCTTTGCTGGAGAAGCACACCGAATCTTTGAAATGTGATTTGACCATCAGAGCAGTGAGAAAGCACTAATATTTTACTGACCTGAAATGAAAGGGATTAGGTGCAAAAAAAAACCTTCTGCAGAAGGCTATCTCGATTTACAGGTGATGTTTTGTTTGTTTCTTGCCCCCCCCCCTCCCCCATCCTTTAAAAAGAGGAGACTTGAATATAATCAAAAGATGTGTTCCAAAGCGTAAAGCTTTGGGCTTTGAAGCTTTTCAAATGTTTTGTTGGGAGAGGCGAGGCGCGGGAACAGCATGTCTGCATTCAGAGCATCCATGAATCCCTGTCATCAGCTTCCTTCCATCTCCCTTCCCCACACTTTTGCGAAAAAATCTGGCTTTTTACCACACAGCAGATACAAACGCAAGATAATGAATGACTAGAAGGCAGAGACGAGAGAAATAGGACTGTTTCAATTTCACAGCCAAGAGCCACATAGATTGCTTTTGTTTTATTGTGAGTATAGGTGGCACAAAAACTTTGCAATTATTTGCACAATTAGCTGTAATTATGGTATAAGCATTTATCTTGTGCGCCCAAGAAATTCCAATGTGCATTCTGCAGGGTGAAGAAGAAAGAATTAATATAGATTGTTTTCTCCAGAAAGTGCTGCTTGTTTGGTTGACGGCAATTAGCGGCTAATACCTGTGAGATCTCCCGTCTGCTCCAACCCGTGCTGTTTTTCTGTTCCACAATGATCAGACAATTAATGATGGGTGGAGAGCAGTGGCAGGACTATGCTTCACGCCAGACACAGTCACAGTGGTAGGCTATACCATGCAGCAGCTACTGTTGTTTTCTGGTTGAGCGTTCTCCTGCCTTTTGTGACACACAGATTATGATGAGGTTACATTTGCTCTGCATGCTTTATCTTAGGTAGTGGAACTAATCACACACAGATGCACAAGCTTCAGAAGTGTCTCCCCAACCCTTGGGCTTTTTTCTGTATTTCACTGCACTACAGAAGAATCTCAAAACACATTTATTTGAGCGCTTGTGCATGATCTTCTTGAAGTGCTAGACACTAATAAAACCTGGTATTGTTTTGAAAGGTATTTTCCTTCTTGTTTCACTGCTGATGTGTTGCCTCGGGGGCCTAATGTGTTGTCTTACATCTAATGTTGTTTGGATTTCATGCTCAGGCTGGTTCGAAGGCTCGGAAACATGCTTCTTTTTTGTAAAACCATTTATTCTTTTCCCTGTTCCCCTGGTAAGTGTGACATCTGTCCCCCTTAAATACCCCTGAGAGAATTTCCAGGTTTGGATTTTATTAGCTGAGAAGTACAGTTTCCTGGGTTTCAATTAAAAAAATGAGTCATCAGCCCATTGTATTGGAGATGAGATGATGTTTTAGTGTGTGTTTTATTGGACTCCACTGCAAAATCTGCACTTCTGTCTCATTACAATATTTGTAGCTGACTTTTAAGTGTGCCTGGACAGTATCTTCTTTCAAATGTCAGGATGTGCATCGTGTTTGCATCCTCTAATGAATCACAGGTCACATGTGGAGATGAGGAGTCACTGACCCCGAGGCCGCGAGTAGCAAAAATATCCCCCCAAAAAATCCCCTGGCTGTAGTAGCGAAACTCGGAGAAACGCTTTTCAGAGACTTAAGATTTCGCTGGAGTGCAAAGTACTGAAAAACCCCAGAGAAACATATTTGAATACCATTTGAAAGAATCTGTTTTATTTGGTGTATTTCCTATCCACTTCACACAAACCGTATCACATAAATAAATGTGAAGCATTTTATGCACAACAAAATGTGCAGACTTAAATAGATGAATACTTTCTGCTTCGACTGCACAGCCATTTGTGTAGTTTTTCTTTATTTGGCAAAGAGTAATGCCTTTGTTGTCTTCTGTGTGCTGGAGCCTCACAGACTGTTTTCGAGGCTACTATAGAATTCCTTTTTTTGTTTTTTTTTTTATTTTTTTTTTTGGTGGAACAAAAAAATCAAACACACGCTTTGTCTTACTCGTGTCTCTGCTGTGTACACTGTCTCTGAGTTTTCTTTGTGTGTAACTGGAGGAGAGGTGGCGACGGCAGCGGCGGCGGCGGCCATGAGAGCATGAAACATAAAGCAAGAGTGATGCGTTGGAATTGCACTATGGTGTCTTTCGCAGCTTACCTAATTTTGCTGAGAGGTTTTGAAATGAGCGCACACTTAATTTATGGTCTCCACACTGTTATATAGGATGATAAAAAGATGCCTTCTATTGTTTTAAAGGGCTCAAATAAGTGTGTCTGTGATTCACTAAACTCTAAAATAGCCCACCGCCACTTAAGGAAACGGAGCATCTCTGGGTGGTGCACTGTTGTGAATCGGTGCTTACTACAGCATTGTGTCACATTAATATTTGAGTGCTACATATTGTCAAGTAGATGTAGGACTTAAACAGCACTTACAGTGAAGTGTACTTACTTCAACTCCTTGTTTATTTCTTCCAGAGACATCCATGCAGACGCCATAATGGTTTCCGTGTTTATATTGAACTTGACCTCTGACCCCTGACCTCCTGCATAAGCTTGGTAATCATTTCATTTTTTATTTGGTGCGTTCTGATTGATTTGATCCTTTTTGCCATTATGTGCCACGATCATCGTCATTATCTCTCAATGGACTGTTTTTTTTCCTCTCATCTCTCTGTTTTTATCTCCCCCCCCCCCCCGTCCTTTGTTTGTCATTGTTTCAGTTTGCATGATTATACCTGTTGATTTATTTGTGTCCGTTTTTGTTTCACACTTGTCTCTTTTTCTGTGCGTGTGTTACTTCGTAACTTCCGCCGTCCTTGAGCCATCAGTGCCGCACAAATAAACTGTCAATTGTGTTTTCTCACATCTTTAATTTCTTTTCTTCATTCTGTCATTTCTTTTCATCATCTGTGTATGATAAACCATCCAACCATATATTCATTGATTTTTTTTTTTCAATCTATTACCAAGGATTACAGCTCCCTATTTCATACAGTGTGTACCGCAGTAAGTCTCTGTCACCGCTCTCTCTTCCTTCTTTTTCTTGTATGTGTGTGGGTGGAGGTAATGTTTGAAAGTGACAACACAAGCAAACTAAAGACAAAAGGAGGAAATATGGCACAGCAGTGTATTGCAGTATCACATCCCTTGTGTGTCTTATGCTATTATTTCCTGAAATATCAACCGAACACCCACCAGGCAGACAATATGCACAGAAAATGCATCATCCTTTTTGCCAGGTTTATTCCAAAATATATAGTCCGGGATGATGGTGGGCATTGGACAACGGCCATAGGCCAGCGAGCCGATGGTGTGGCAGGGCCAGGGCTAGACGTTAGGAGAGCTGGCAGCAGGAGGGAGAAGGGAGTCACAAGGTTGCAACCCAGAGCAGTAGACTTGCTTGTCTCAGCAGAGTAAACATCACCCCTCGTCTGCACACAGTAATGACTAACAGAGGAGGACGTGCACAGAAATACTATCAGGACTACTGCCTTGTCCTGCCAGACCCCACACATGCCATTCCTATCATCTCCCGGCCTTGGCGTTTCCTAAAAACAAGCAGAGTGCTATCGGGATTATTAAAGGTGCTACAAGCGCGCTTACCTCTGCTCCTGTTTGTTTTAGGTAACGCGGCTGCGCGCTGCGGCCCGCCCGGCTCGTTCAAAGTAAAGCCAGATAAGTGGAGTGTTTTGGTGGTGCGGCACTCTTCACGAGAGTTTATTTTTTGATGAGATACAGTTACATATGTCACACTGACCATTGTTTGCACTGACTTATCAGAGTCCAATCAGGCGCAATCGAAATGCTTCATAACAACAGGAAATTATGAGTGATTGGGAGCATCTTGAGATCTGACCTCGAGTTGTTTGACTGATTTTCTTTTAATTGGTTGCCGTCTCCCACTTGACACCATCAAAGCTCTGCGCTGGAGGTGAGACAGATGAAATGGTTCCATAATAACGCGGCGGGGATGATAAGATGCACCGCCTCAGAAACATTTTCCAATGTGATTGCAATCACACACTAGTCACCAGATTATTGTCCCAATGTTAATGAAGAAACGCGAAAATACAGTGAAATCGCACATGGGGCCTCGCGTATTTACGAGCGGGGCTTCAAAGCAGCCCCTTTGTTTTCGCCATAAAAGTTACACCTTAATGTAATAAGTGTTTTGAATGCAGGAAACAAAACAGATGACAGAATGACAAAAAGTCGTAAAAACGCCTGCGATTAATTTATTGACTTTGAGCGTCTGGTTATATCTTTATTTGTCTTCAGTGGTGCTCATAACATATTCAGCACCTCTTTCAGCTGTGTGGTGCGCATTTATTAAATCAAAACCATCTGTTGTTGTAGTGTTTACCGTTTACTTCAGATTTGAAGCCTCAACTTTACAGTGCCCAAAGGGAAATTTGTCTTTGAATGCACTAAGACTCAATTGTTCGATAGATAAAACCTAATAAAACACATAAAGCATATTTCATCAATATGCAGAGCCTATAAACCCTTCTGTTTTATTATTAAAACTACAGATGAGCCGGACAATCAAACAGGAATGGGGAGAAACTCGCAGTCGTAACGAATATGTGTGATTTGATCACATTCAGTTCAGTTGTAAAGCTTGGACTAAACAGGCTGGAACGCCGCTCTTTGTTGCATCTATCTGAGGTGCTTCCAATTAAGAGCTCTCTTTGCAGCCTTGCACATAGTGGAATGTACAAACACAGACAAATTTCACTTGGGCTGCATTTTATTTATCCAGCAGATTTTACTGCAGAAACATTTGTTATACTCTGCTTAACAAAAGCTTCTTGTACCTTTTTTTTTTGTACCGAGGGCACAGTTTGCTTCTGAAGTGGGGGTATTTGTTCAGTCAAGACATTTAGAGAGCCTTACTATATGTCTCATTGTAATCTGCAGACGGAAAAAAAAAAGCCCATTTGCCTGTTGTTTACAACTGAAAGGTTTATCAGAGTGACATCCTCTATGAGGATAAAGGTGTGTATCGAGCCGCTCACGAGTGCGGTTTTTGTCATCTGGCTGTATGAGAGGTAGTGAGTGGAAAAAGGTTGAGGACACCGTTGTAATACAAAGAGGGGCAGCAGCCCTGAAATTTGCATGGTGAGGAGAAGCCGATGCTGCCTGAGACTCAGTGAAGACAAGTGTTTGCTATGCCTAGTGATGTGCGAGACAGAGCTAGCAGAAGATTATTGTTAGCATACTGAGAAAAGATCATGAATTCCAATGATTCCCCAAAGCGCAGGCAGACGATTTACTGAGACGGCGCCTTTACCCCCTCTATCTATGTATGTCACTACGGTGTGCTGTCACCGCAGATGATTTTAGGTCGAAGGGGAGTTGATGGTGTCCCCCCTGTGTACTGATTCAACATCCGATAATAAGGAGGAGATGCTATTTCAGTTAAAAACACAAGCAATGTTTGAGGAAGGCAATAGCAGACAGCCAGGCCTGGCGTGGCATGCGAGAAGCTGAAGGAAGAAGAAGAAGAAAAAAAAAAGATGACGGTGAAAAATTCATCCTTTAGAGCCTGTTTAATATGTGTTAAGGCGTAGCTTGTGAGACCTCTCAGCTCCAGTAATTTCAGCACATCAAAGACATGCCTCCTCCCCAAGCTGGTGTAGTCTTAAGAAGGGCTCATCATATCCAATCACACATTCACTCAAAGATCTTGCGAAGAATACCTCCAACCCTGCAATTTTATTCATTAAAAAAACAAAAAATGGACCGGCGCGGGATGGTCAACACCAAAACTGAGCGCCCGTCCCGTGATGGCGATTGCAGCTGGCAGTCCTTGTCCCTCGTTGACCCGTTTTGTTAACTCCACCGCTGTATTTCACTGCCTGATTAGATGTCACTCAATTAAAAGCACATTTCTGCAGGGAGAGCAGCCTCTCCAGTTGCCATGGATGCTGCGCGAAAGGTAGCAGCGCTGCGTAATGTGTCCCAGAGCACCATAATGAAATATCCAGGCTCTTATAGCTGAAATACACAGACAACCTAAACTTTCACACCCAATCAATGAAAGTTGTGTGGCTGCCTCTTTTTTTTTTTTTTTACATTGAAAAATTAAAAAGGATGTGCCTAGTAAGTCACAGAGGACTCACCCATTTTATAGTCAGCTATGAGAAGCAGTAGGATTAATAGACCTCTTCTAATATGCCTCGCATTGGTGGTCCCTGAACACCCTGATCAGGTAAGGCCCAGCGAAGCAAAGATCATTTATAAGTGGTTCATTATTTTACCTTCAGATTCCTCTGTCTGGCATTGATTTAATAAACACTGATGTATCTCCTTGTAGAAGAGAAGTGCCATTTTTCATTTCCCAGATTTGCTATCTTTGTTATCGCGGTTATCTGTTGAGCGCTGGCATTTTCAGCAGTAATACGCTCCCAATCTCGCCTGTGCTGCTGCGAGTGGGGAAACGGCGCAATTCTTCTATGGCAGATATTCTCTTTAATGTTTACTGAAAAATTCCTTAAAGAAAATATTGTCTCTTTATATCTGTTCCACTCGGCGTCCACACTTGGCTTTCTAAATGAACAGTTTGTTTAATGAAGTTCCACCAAAGTGCCCTGATTATCTGTGAAAGGATTCAACAACGTGTGACATCAACAGTGAGGTACAATAATTAATGATCTATCAGTGGGTTCTGATGATTAATGTATTTGTTTTTGCAGTCTGATGGACCCATAAACTGTGTGAATCAGACAATGAGCTCTGCGATTGTGTATTCCCTGTGGTGAACAGAGGCTCCAGCACACTAGGCACACTATAAAAAGCGCAGAGAAGTGATGAAAAGAAAAGGGGGAGAGGAAAAAAAAGAGACACAGAGCTGTTTATTATTAAGGTTAACTGTCAGGAAAGACTCAGGCTCCTGCCCTATCCTCTCTGTAACCAAGATGCTTGTTGAGCTTGTTGTGTTTTTCTGCTGAAAGGATCCTCCTGTGAAGTGTTAAAAGCAGTTTGTGGTCAGATTAGGTGTGTATAGCTGGCACATCAAATCGAGATGAAAATGAAATGGAATGATCAATTTACCCTGCATTAATCCCTCCTCTCCTGCTGCATCCTATTGATTTTCTTGTTCAGCTTCCCTGATAACAAGAATCATTTAAAGGTCACATTTTGATGTCTGTCAAAAAGAAAACATTCTTAATGCATTGTGAGTGGCCTTTGAGGCTTATGTTTGTCAGAAAGCACAGCCTGAATCTTGGCACCTCAGACAGGATGTGCAGAAAACAGGGGCTAAATGGCCCGAAGATGCAGCGGTTACCAGTCTCTCGCTGAACCGTGAAAACCCTTAGATCATTCTTAGAAGTGACGTGTTCCCCTTCAAAGTAATAATTATGATGTATTCCAAAATTATTTCCATGCCCGCATACATTTTAAATTCTTCGGAGGATTGCAGACTTTGCAAAAACTCACTGATGATGCATTTTGCCTAAAATAGCGTGGTGCGTGCTTTCCTGATAGATGTTCGTTGTTGCCAACCGGAGGTCCGCGTTGAGCGGTGGCTCTTTTTCTTTTTTTTTCTTTTTTTGCACACAGGCATACAGGCTCACTTTGATCCCAGGTAGCACAGATAGATGGATGTTGTTTTTAGTCCTGCACACTCTCTCTCTCTCTCTCTCTCTCTCTCTCTCTCTCTCTCTCTATGATTGTCGGTGTTGAGCCACAGTGCTCAATGGTACACATATGCTCCTGTATGATACAATAACTGCTCGGAGACCGGCAGCTCCCCCTGCCTTCCACAAACATCCAGAGCTGACCTTTACTTGCTCCAGCTCCAGGATATAGAGCCGTGCATCATGGACCACTGCCTCAGGCACTTAGGATTCTGGGAGGGAGATGTCTTCAGGGAGATTTTGATCAAACGGAAAGCATGCACAGTTATCAAAGCAGCTGCACTTTTTGTTTGCACAGTTTTGTGTAAAAGCCAACAATTACGCTCATTACGTCCACACAAGTGTGTATTGACATTTAAGTTTTCAATGCAGAGCTCCATAAATTGCTGCGAGTTGAAATCAAATGTGTGAGAGTGTCTATAGAGTTTATTTGTGAAATAATTCGATGTGAAATGAAATTCTTATTTACTATTATGTGAATGCTATGTAAGAGACAAAACTTAACCTTGTAATTTTGCCGAATTGGGCGCATGCCAGGGTGTTACTGACTCATTCTTTTAATTTTGATTAGCAAAGGCATGTGGGCCTTTCAACAAGAATAAAGAGGATTTGGCAGGAATAATACATTAATATAGAACATATTCGCAGGTTGCAGAGGAATATTTTTCAGCAGGCTCCAGTAATGGCCAATCACATCAGCTCCTCTCACCTCCATTAAAATCAGCAGACAGTTTAATGGGTGGGGT
>JAUESE010000060.1:13448942-13463857 GCA_032274725.1 Malacoctenus triangulatus
GAATATCAGCAGGACTGACATCAAATAATCAGCATAAATCCAGGTGACATCCTCTTTTTGCAAGTCGTGTTATAGGAAATGAAATAGTAGAATTAAAAGAATAGCTGCAAATGGCTTAATTTGAAGAGGTGGAGTTCAAAAGTGTCTCCAAGTTTGAAACAATTACAAAAAGCCAGAAAAATGAATGCATTAATAATTTATTGTGAAAACAGTTGCAGTTAATTGTCCTATGTCAATTAGTTAATTTGCTGATCAACTATAAAGTGCACACACTGTGTTGAGGTATCCTTCCTTTATCAAACACATACTACAATGCAAAATATTCAACCTCTGTTGTATTTTTCTCTCAAACATATGCATGGAAATTAGGTTGGAATGTGATTATGCAGATTGAGAGAGGAGCCATGGGTACCAAATGTCAGATGTCAGGTATGCATTTTCAGACCCTTGTGGGATGGAGATGATTATCATGGTAATTATTCAGCATTTGAACAATCCGTTTTTCTGGGCGCAACATTGGGAAGCACATCTGCCCAGGGACCCGATGTTGATGTTTGTCTGCCACTGCAAACACGAGCGTGTTGGAGATATAGGCGGAGGCAGGAAGGCGAGGTGGGGTAAAGTGATGAAGAGAGTGCGATGTCTGCAGTTCAGCTGAGATAAACTTGGTTGAGGGGGGGGGGAAGAGTTGCTGCTCCCCGTGCCCAGTTCCCTCCTCCCTTTTTTTTCTCTCAGCTCCTATCCTTGGCTCCTTTTAGCATTAAAGAGATTGGGCTGGAAGTGGAGCAGATATCAGTCATCTTTATCTCCCAGCTGGGGGAGGTGCTGGCTGGGGCCTGGGCTTTCCTCTCTTTATGGTTTCTTCCCCTCTTTTTGTTTTCCCACCACGTTCCGTGCATCCTTTTATGCACTCTGTATATTCTGAGGCCAGGCTTGTGGTTTAATATGCATGATAAATTTTACTCCTGTGTTCATACCCATTATCCGTTGGACTGAACGCCCCCTGCCCCAGACTCTGCTGACAGGAAAACGCCACACTATAGATGGCCGACAGGAGAGTGAGATGGCCTCCCCCCATCCCGGTACTCATTAACCCCGTGACTGGAGAGTGACCCCCTCCCAGTACCTACTCACACACACACACACACACACACACGCACACGCACATGCACAGACACACACTTCATTCTCATCATAAGCTTTTGTCGTCACTCTCTGATGTCCCTGTCAGTCCTGATGTACTCTGCTGAGCACACGGACATGGCTCAGTTCCCTTATGGCTGCCTACTCTCTCAGTACACTCCAAACAACGCTCTTATACTCCATACAGGCACCCATTAACTGCCAAAGACATTGGTTAATATAGTACATAATAGGTTTTAACTCTTTTTCTGAAGTGATTTATAATGCAACATTTCAGCCCTCGACGTTTTGAGCTTGAGAGGCTCATAAAGTGATGTGCTTAATGGTTGTGGTAACACGCAGCTGTTTAATATTTTCTGCTGCTCCTTTTAAATATAGCAAGATTAAAATTGCATAATCTTCCTCGTTGGAGCCACTTGACTTGTTTTGATGATTAAGTGCAGTTTTGGCCTGAAAACGCAGCGTTCCATATCAGCAGCGCTGTGACCTTGACCTGCGGGTCTCCAGCAGTAGGCAGACACAGAAGGAGGAGGCAGAGATGAAGAGGATACCGGGAACAGACGGCTAAAAAACGGGGGTTGAGTGAGTGCGCTGGCCGAACACCTATTGGCTCCAGATGCTTTTTGTGCCAAGTGCTGGCTGAAAGCTCGGGAAACTTCCACCATGAATTGTTAACTAGGGTCGACCCAGGATAAGCCAAGCATGTAAACAGTCAAACTGGCCTTCTAACAAGCTTGACTTTTAATTTGCATTCTTCCCCATTTCCTCTGGTTTCCATTATACATGAAACGCCTTATGAAAAAGTCATAAAAATAGGACTGTGACCAGGAAAAGGCGCCAGATTAATAACATACAATCTGTACTTGACTGGCTTTTGCTGTTTGAACACATCTTGGTGTATCAAGAGCTGATCTGTTTGTGGGTTCATCTCCAAAACTGTTTATATTTGTATTCCAAAGTGCATGAAATGTATAGAAAGAATTAAATGCAACTGTAAATGTCTTTTTAGGTTCTCCAGAAACATATGTAGTTTGACACAGACTGACTAAGTCATGATAAGTACTGAAACTGATGTAATCTGATTCATGGAGCATTGAGGTAAAAATAGAGGCTGAACCACAAATAGATTCCACAGATCGCCTGTATGTTGTTTTTAATTGGCAAGCCTGTCATAATTGCAAAAAAAAAAAAACGAACCAAAAAAAAAAAGCTGGAGACGCCTCACAAGCTGATGAATCAGTTCGATGGCATTTAATTAAAAATCCGAGTCTCATCTAACAGGATGTCAGACTCGACAGCCGTCTTGAAACTACTCCACCTGCTGACCCAACGCTGTCTCCACAGCTTCACTGTTAGTCAGGTGAGAACATACGTTCATGGTTATAAGCTCCTGGATGAAAGCAACATTTAGTCATCGCTGCCAAAAGTCCTGCAACCAAATGATATCCCAGACAGACAATATAAGTGAGGGGCTCCACTTTATCAAGTATTTCGACAATACAAATTCGTGTGATTTGCATTTATTTGTGAAGATATTGTCAATACTGGGAATCCCTGCGTCTTCACTGTTCTATATGAACAAGCAGAGCCCAATAAGTAACAACACCTCTGAGACTCACTGCATGCCTCACCAGCCTGCAGTTTTACAGTTCTAACTAGTTTCTAGATCACTAGTTTTTTGTTAACTTACAGTAAGCTCACAATATATTTCACAGTGGTGTTGTGCTAATTATACTACATTTTCAGGGAACGGAGGAAAAAAAACCCTGCTGCTGTCAAGAGATTTAAACTGCAGTCTCAAAGTAAAAGGAGCTGCTGCACAGTGTTTTTGGTATTTAATAAATGTTCAAAGTGGACCTCCTCACTTTTTTATCTTTCCAACTGTACCTGTTAGCAGCGTGAAAGCTTTAACAAGGTGTTTAATGCTGTTTTCAGTGCAGGCATGGTTTTTTGCTGTGGGGAAACAGTGCAGTCAGAGGTCCTCCGTGGTCGTTTGACTGTTTGAGACAAGCTGCGCTAGTTAGTGAAACATATTGGTAGCAAAATGGAAAAATATTACCAGTTGCTGATTTTCAGGAAGTAATATGTGAGGTCTGCTCTGCCCCGTGGTGGCTGCGTTCGGCTGTCCTTAGTGTGAGCTTTTTAAAGAGGAAGCGTTTTATCTTAGATTCAATGTGGTAGATTTTCAATCAGAACAAAGTGTGGGACCAGAAGTCTGGTGGCGTCTCCAGTTTTAAATAATTCTGTTTTGCTGAGTGTGCATCAAAACAGTGAGAGACACTTTCTAATATATTAACTTTGAGGGGTTTTGCATTGAGTTATTTTTTGACAGCGGTGTTTTATTTCGGCTTCTTCCCCGTCCTTTATCTAATTTCCTTTGTTGTGGTGTAAACATGGAGGTTTTTTTCGTGAAAATTAAATTACTTGGAGCATTGGAGATTCAGCAAACACAGATGTATCGAGTGTGCATCTCCCATCTCCCTCAGCCTCCAGAGTGGATAGCCAATGGGGTTTTTAATTTATTCAGGCAAAACTTCGCTACCTCTGTTAATCATGCAGAGTGGGCTGAAAGGCCCAGATCAGCGCAGACTGGCACAGCATGAAATACACAGGCCTTATTTATTGAGGTTTGTGTTGTTGTATTCTGAGGTTGTGTAATGCATTCAAATAAGGGTGCATCAAGCCAAAGTCACAGCAAGTTGCTGAGGGAGTACGTCAAGCGTTGTGGCAATGTTTTTTTTTTTTTCTTTTCCCTGTCTCCTCGCCTCTTCACTGCTCACCCTCCCATCAATAGATCTCATTCAGCTGAGGCTTTGCTTTCAGTCTGGGCTGGATTGTGGCAACAACTGCCTCTTGACGGAAGAGAAAGGATGGCTTGTCAAGGTCAGAACTGTGTGCTAATTAGCGTTCACCATTGAACTGCTGGGTCGACTCCTGTACCCTTCACCCCTGAGGCCCCATGGCATTAGGTGTGTGTTTGCTTGTGCGCGCGTGTGTGTGCCTGTGTCTTTGTGTGTGCGTGCGCGCGCTGTGTTTTCCATCATGTTTTCCCCCTGCTCTTTCTGTGGCACTGTAAAGGCCAGACATCTGAGACTGCCTATACAATGCCTAGCTACTCTGTCGTGCCCCTCATTGACTCCGATGGGACAGTCATATGTGACAAGCAGACAGAGGAAAAAAGGAAGGCAGATTGGTGGGGTGGGGGGGGTGGTGTAAGGGTGGAGGGTGGGAAGCAGCATTAGCATCCCACCGGGCTTTGTGTGCTTGTTATAGCACGAGATCACACAGACAGGAGAGGGCAATAGAGAGAAGGTGAAAGAGGGAACGGGAGAACATTGCCACGGCGGCCATCGCGGGCAGCGAGGATCCGGGTGATACCAACACAAACACGAGGGTCCGCTGAATAATGGTGGCAACAGAGAGCGCAATGGCAAAAGTTCAGTCGTATCTTAAGGGGTAATTTTAGGCCCTTCACATGGGAACAGCAATTTCCTCCAGCTCTGTCTCAGAGCGATATTACTGTGAAATCATTAGACTAATTCATCATCCTTGACTTCTCTGTGTTTTCTGCTGCACTGTTAGGAGGAGAGAAAAAAAAAAACGCTTGTTCTAATTGCAGGCTATACAATTCAGATGTAAGCTTCGAGTCCTCCTCATTTCTTCTCCTCCACAACACTTGCAGGATTAGTCCGGAGCAGTTGTTGCCCCATAATACACCGTGTACAACTGCCACGAGATTGTCAGATGATCAGAACGTTTGTGTTGCACCGTAAATTGAAAGATTTCCCTCTATATCACTGTGTCATTATGGGATATTGAGTAGTTTCTGTGTATAGCCTGTAGAGCACATTACAATAAGTGCTTTGCTTTACATAGTAACAGTTGCCCAGAGATATTGATCCAATTTGGCATGAACATCATGCATGGCAGTAAAAAAATTTGCTGTATCATGTTTTGTTTTATTTAATCCCTCTTGCATACACTGACATTGTTGGTATTAAATGTGGGTGATATGTATTCCGTCCAGGCGACACATTGCTGGGCAGAGTGAAGGAGATATGTTAACAAGTCTGTTCTCTAAGCAGCATCCATATGGATGCCGCTGCCCTGCTCCAGTCACTGTGGTGGTAACTCACAGGCCGATGAAACACATGCATGGCGCTCGCCTCCATTAATTTTGGTTTATTATGTATTTATGCTCTAAGCCTGAGATTTGCTGTGATCAAATGCATCTGTTTCGGTATGGATCAGTGGATAACTTTGGCACGCCACCATCTCCATCACATCCTGCTTTCCATCTACACCTCGCCTCTGTTTCTACTTGACTCTCTCCCTTTGCTCTCATATCTTCCCTCTCATCTCTTTTTTTTCCTTTTCTCTTCCTACATCTCTCTCTTTTCTTTCTAGCCTCTAGTGTATTTCAGTCTGCATATTGTATGAATCACCAGTCTTTCTCTGAAAATAAGATCAGTTCACTTAATGGTCAAAGGGCATTTTCAGCTTTATTAGCCAAATCCAGAGACTTAAAGCAGCAGGTCCTGCAAGGAACAAAGCACAGTCTTCTCTCTAACTATTTTAAATTACCTATTATACTTGTATGAGGAGCCTTTTCTTTGTATCTGGAAACTCCTGCGCACCTTGAGCTCCATTCAACTCACACACCATTGTATGTGTATTATATAAACATAAAGACTTATAGCTTAAGATGGATCACTAAAATACCAGGTATAACAATGGAAAAGGGATGTTCTGCGCGTCAACACAAACAAATAAAAGATGAATGAATTCATTAGTGAACAAACGTATTACACACTTGAACAAATTACATTTAGAAAGCAAAGTAAGCATCGTGGAAGTCTTTTAGCTACAGACTAATTATAATTACTAACATGAGGGAACAGTTTCACCGAGATCTCATGACTGAATAACAAGATGAACGAATGAAAAGCATACAGAAACTATATTCAGGTGGCATAAAAGGTAGTAAAATGAGCAATCCTGCATCTTACATTCTGTACAATGTTTTCCGTAGCGATATTTGAAATGTATTACGTCAACATTTTTATGTTTCTGTCTCGCCAACATGTGCCGGCGTCTAGGAAAATAATTGAAAAACACAGTGAAAACTTGTGCATTCACTGTACCTTAAAATACAGCTGCATCTGTTAACTAACTACTCCATTACAAACAAACAAAGATGTCCTGAGCGGTCGCTGTCTGCCGAATGCATCTGAGATTCAGTCTAGCATGAAAATCCCATCAGCTTCTTGGCTCGTTGTAAGAGAGACATTTTTTACTCATTATGTCCTAATGTCATCTCTTTAATACTCTCAGCGCATTCTAGTAAAAGAAAGGTATACCCTCTCAGCACTTCTTCTGTGACACCCAAGCCCACAGTGGACAATCACAGGTGCTTTTAGTGAGACTCAGTAATGAGTAAGCCGTAGACATGAAATCCAGGATGAATAAGCAATGACTACTGTTGTCATAGCAGTGGAAAAGGTGTAGCTACACTTTTTTAAAGACATCATTACTTTAAAGGAAGGGGGGAGGGAGTGGGGGGGGTTTACAGGCGAGTCTCAGATGAGGCTCCAAAGCCCACTGCAGTTGCTACAGTACATACACAAGTTGGGATAGTTTGTGTTTGCAACCCCTGCAGCAGACGGACATTCAAGTAGTCCATTTTATTTCATGAGCTCAGAACTCCTAAAAAACCTTGTGGCAATACTCAACCATCATGGATCCCTCTTAGCATCTGGGCGAGCATCTGCAAAAGAAGCCGACTGATGCTTACAAAGCAGGAAAGGCGATGAAAAATGATCAAAGTACTTCAGCTTTGTCTGAAATGTCATTAAGAAATAGCAGTAAATGGGTGCCAGTGAAACCAAGACGAGATCTGCAAGACCAAGAAAATGTCCTGATAACAAAGCGCGGCAGAAAAATGAACCCTCGCTGAACTGCGGGAAAGTTTTTTTTGCTGACGTTTTTCCCACCAAAGGGTTCAACAAATCAACAAATCTCAGGCTTTTCTACGAGCATCTACCTGAGCTGGACACGGCTCAGATCGGCTCGTTTTTTTGGTTAAACTAAATTCTGCCAGATACTTTCTTAGCACCCACCCGTCGGTGGTCCTAAGTCAACTGACTATAGCTGCTTAATTGCCAAGGAGTGATGTTAACAAACAGCTGCAACTCGCTCCCAAGACTCAACCTTGCAATTTCCACAATCCAGCAAAGAAGCCTTTTTAAAATTCCTGTTAACAAGGTAAAATACCGACACATAAACCGACGCTGCAGTAAACCAAGCAGCAGGTTTCCCGTCGCCTCGGCGTCCTTGATTATTGTTTTGTATTTGTGCCGCATACCAATGATCCCACCCAAGTTTGCAGTTGCCTTGCAGTGTCGATCCCAACCACTTTAAGGCGTAATGGAAAGCGACTGAAACCAAGAGGAGTCGGGTCGAGGAGAGGAGGGTAGTGCTAAAATTGTGCAATGGAAAAGAAGCGATAGTCACCTCTTCATTAAAGTCAGCATCTGTCGACGGCTATCTCCCTATGCAAAGCAACATCTGGAGAAGTTAAAGTCATTTTGGAAACAGTTGCTGTGGACAGATGAAGTCAAACAGCTGCTTCTGGCCACAAGCGCCAAAGGTATATTGGTAGGATAAAAAAGAAGAGCGCAATAACACCTTGCAAGCTATCTGGGGTTTTTGTGCAGCAGCAGTGATGCAAAATACTGGATGAAATGTCATGCAGTCAGACAAGAACCTGAAAATGAAAAGAGCTCCTACAAGAGATCAATGATCCAAAGCATACCTTAAAACCCACCTTGAATTACTTCAGGAAAGCTTAAGCTTTCAGAATGACCCTCACAGTCCTCTGACGGGAGCATTATTGAAAATCTGTGGCTCGATTTCAAACATGCTGTGTGGGTAAGGCGGACTAAAATATCCCAGAACTGGCTGGAAAGTGATCTGCAGAAGAGCGGGTGAAAAGGCCTAAAATCAAAGATCGAAAGACTAAACGCAAAGCTGTGCATCAAACGGTGGCGTGCTCTAAATATGAACTTGCACCTCAACTCCTGTCAGGTTCCAGTAACAAATCTATATTTCATAGACACACACACAGACACACACACACACACACACACACACACACAAACACACACACACACACACACACACACAAAATATAATTGAGACAAAATCAGGTGATGTCTTTACATTAGGTGGCTGTAATGAGTCACTATCATATAGAGTTTGTCTTTATTCCTTTTTGCTCCTTTTTGTCATTTTTTGTCAGGGTTTTATTGTTTGACTTTGTGTGTTATTTGTTTCTGGGTCTTTTTTAGGTAATGTGTGTGTTCAGTCTCTGTTACTTTATTATTCAATCTGCCATTTTCCTATTAGACTAGTGGCAAAATAGATGCTGAATTTACAAGTCTGGATGTGCTCAAGCCAGCTGGTTATTTTGCTAAATTCAGTGTCTCGTCCTCCAGCGCAAAACATCACCTATCAACTGAATTACTTTTTTCTTTTTTTTAAATATATTTGGAAAATACCACAAAAATAAACTGTTTAGAAAAATACTATTTTTTTTTAAATGTATCTCCTTGTTTTTATTGTTTTTTCAACTGGAGGATTAAAACAGAAATGGTCTCAAGAACATTATTTTCTCTTTTAGAAGATAACCAATAATTTGAATTATATTACGAATGCGTTTCACTAATAATCGCCTTATTTCCCATTATGAGCTCAATATGCTAAATAAGGATTTAGTGTTATGTTACTGTAAATTGGATTAAATCCGAGAAACACCTAATAAAGGTGCATCATCTGAGCTTGGATGTGCTCTGAGAAAGAAAACATAAAGTTTGTGTCTGCTTAGGGAAGCAGCAACTTAACCACCCTCTTTTAGTGCAGTCAGCGATTGTTGAGTGCTTGAGCCTCCACATTTCTTTTTAATCTCTTTGTTCGGTGAGGATGAAGCTCGGATCACTTCTGCCTCGCTCGTTATTTCAAACGGTAGCTTTAAGGTCCTTCTGGGTTCATATAGTGTGTTTTCTGTAAAGCATACTCAAGTAGTCTTACAACAAGGAATTAATTTATTTGTCATAGAGAGAGTGTGTTGTGAAAACCTCTGGGTAAACAGTGGATCATTTTTAGCGTGCTAGTATAATGTAAAACTTTCGAGGGAAACGTGGCCATGTGAATTTATTGATGGGAAGCAGGCCTCTGTCTTGTAGCTCCAGAGCGAAGGCATTTGTCTGATCGTGCTCTCCGATGACATCATTAAATGACTTAGGACGCTGAGAAATTGAACCCCGATAGAAGACATTTGTTTTGAATAGCCGATGACTGCATGGCCTGCTGTTTAAACAGCCTCGCAGGCTTCGGGCAGGTGGAAGAAGAAAGCGCTTATCCGTCTTCATCGTAATATCAAGGTCATGGATGGGTAGCTGAGCTAATCTCCTTCTTCTCATATCTCTTACGGAGCGAAAGAGCTGGCAGGCCTGCCATGTATTAAGCCCTCTCCAGCCAAAGACAGAATACGATGTCTGTTCCACACAGAGAAATATGATAAACTACACTCCGACGAAATTCAAGAATGCGGAGGTCCCTGTATTCCTAAGTGATGTACTGTACACGTCTGCACCCAGACACCAGCTGCTAAATCAAATAGGAGATAATCTATGCATATTCAAATTCTCTGCCAAACTATATAATCTTCGGCATCTGCTTCATTATGCATGGAAGGCTCCATTTCCAGCATGTATTTCCACCCAAACACCGTATCTATGTACATGCAGATGATTATTAAATATTGTAGCGACTAAATTCTGGGGGGGTGCGATCAAAGCATGAAGCTGCTATGTGTGAGCCTAATAATGATAGACTGGTGTTGACAGATGAGAGAGGCTTAAGGCTGTAAAGTAGTGTATCTGAAAGAGATGCGGGCGCCTTCCCTCCCACAAATAGATCTGCCCTGCACAAGACTTTACCCCCATTGTTCATTAGACTTCTGAAGGAATAATTAACAAGGCTTTAAAACACAGCTTTTATGGATCACCTGCTGTCCCCCCAATATCATTTTTGTGATTGCGCAGCAGAATACAGCAAGGCGCATAGATGCTAACGTCTGGCACCCAAATGCCTTGCAGGATCAGTAACTCTCCAATTAAAGCAATATCTCTCCGTCTTGTGCGTGGCACCAGAGCACTGAACTCACCACAGGACTCGCCCGTATATAAACACCAAACTTCTTTAATATAAGAGCGTGGCCCCAAGACGAGAATAAACGGCCTAAATGTACTAATGCAACATGCAGATGCATTGTGTTTTATGAAGCTGAACCGTATCCTATAGTGGTGAGCCAAGAGCATGGCAGAATAATGGGAGGCAAGGACATTACTCATTTAAAAGTAAGAAAAGGGAAGCGAGAATATTCTTTCATTTTAAAGTTACAGATTAGGCTAAGGACATTACCCCTTATCACACACTGGAGCCGCGAAAAAAGCCTCGTCTCCCGTCAGGAGCAGCCCTCCTTACCTGAATCACGGCGCCTCCTCAAAATGCACAAATATATTTGTCATGTCTGGGGCCGCCAAATCACGAGGTAAATATTATCATCCAACAAGCAAACAAACAGTCTTTTGTGTGGTAGATAAAGGTGAAGCGTGTGGTGAGGTTAATGGGACCGGGCTATTAGCATTGTCACTCAGTCTGCCAGGTCTGACAGTGCAGCTCAGTCTGAGGGCCTCTCCTCCCCTCGTCCACCTGCTTATCACCCAGATAAATTAACTCCGGCAGACTGGAGAGGCAGGTGGAGCGGAGGGGTGGGGGGTGCAGATCCTCACCTATCACAAGACAGGAACACCAGGCACAGATCATCGCTCTGTTGACTCTAGTTAATAGCGTGAGTCCTCAGTGTGTGTCAGATTTTTGGGGGTCCATCAGATTGACGTGTGGGGCAGCAGAGTAAACACTTGGTAATTAAACACAACCGCATGTTTGTCAGAGGTGATGACAGTGCCCGCAGACCCGCTCTCGCTCTCCTCATCTCTCCCTGTTCTCTTTGCATGAAGCAACAGTTCATGCTGCACGCTCGCTCAAGCTCGGGACGCGTTCACACCAATTATTGTGGACCAGAGTGCACGTTCGGTACAGACCAAATTATAAATGAGCCAATTCAGCTGGTTTGGTCAGCTTTCGCACGGACTCTTGACTTTGTGGATCAGGCAGCACTGAGGTGGAGCTTCATGTTTTCACATCTAGTGAGTGACGCTACCTTCACGTTACAGAAGCAGTGGCAGAATTAGAAGAAGTAAATGATAGAAAAATGTCAGATTTTTGGTTCTCTTTGTTCAATATTTTTGTGTTTCAGTCAAACTATGCGAACAAAAAACTCAACACTCGACTTAAATAAAGCTGGTGTGAAAGCGGCCTTCATTTTCAGAACACCTGTCTGTCATAAGCATCCAAAGGAAAGTCTCCTAAACTTCCCTGCAAACCTTATTTGTTTTTGACCAAATGAGTCCACGCCAGGTTATGGAAGATCTTACAAATACTTTCATTCAATTATCAACCATAGCAGAATATTTATGTGGAGGTAATGTGAGGATTTCAGCAAACAGACTCTGCTTTTGCTTTTTAGCTGAGGTTAGATTCAATCGGTTTGTTACATCCCGGAGTTTAGGAAAACATGTTTTTTCTGTCTTTATTTTAATTGTAAAGCCCTTAATAGAAACATTGATTGTTAATTCAAGACTTCAGGATGACTTCAAGAAGGGACTGAGTTGATTAGAAAGCATACAGTTGGCTTTATTGGACCCGGCTTTGCCTTGTGGGTGCTCTCTGTTTAATTGAACACTCATTAGAGAGTACACTGTTATACCCCCACAGTTTATAGTGACATTCCCCCAAATGTAACGTAATTAGGTTTTGGGCAAATGGTGTCCTGAATGGATCCGGATCTGTTCTATAACTGTATGCAGTTTGTTCCATCACTGGCTAGTCATAAAAGAAATCATTTTGGGGAATAAAAAAAAAAAAAAAGAAAAAGGTGTGTGTGACACTGGCTGGCACCCAGAGCATATGACTGGAACAGGAAGATTACAGGCACGGCTAAAAGGGATCAGTAATTGAATTCCAGAGATCCTGACGCACATTACACTAGACCAAGAGACAAGAGAAAGCTTTTTTGCTCGATGAGGGAAACTGGAGGGTAGAGAGAGGTGAGTCCTCTCACTACACAGCCCATCCCCCTGTTAGTGCCACTCAGCAATGCTGGAGCCATTGCTGTGTTAACAGTTTCTGTTCTCACGGGACGGGAGAGCCCTAACTGTCGCCCACCTCCAGTTGGCTGAGAACGGAGAAACCACTCCACTGTGTCTCCTTTTTATCGGTGGTTAGATGACACGGCGCTGCCAAGGATTGTCTTTCCTGCTGCTGAACATTTAATAGAACCAAACTATCCATGAAAGGCAAGCCGGAAACCTTTATCAAACCCCACTCGCAAATGTGAGAGAAGGAAAATCCATCACAATGTTCAAGGGCAGCAATTTGTCACCCAGCTGGAAAATACCATACCATCAGCATATAGAGTCAACATAACAAACTATTTTGAGGGGAAACAAATCACATAAACATGTCATTGAGTGCTGAAATTATCCTTTGAAATGGTGACAAAGTTGACAGTGACCATTTGAGGAAAAAAATGCGAAATGTTAGGGAATAAAATAAGGTGATATTTTTTGTCAGTCTGTTTCCGTTTCCTCCCTTTCTTCTTTCAAAATGACTCCCACACTTCTTGACAAATTATCTACCTCACACACCCAGAGAGAGAGTCTGAGTAGATAATGATAAGTTAAAGTAAAGATGTTATATAGGGTTGCTCTGTATTCTCCCCCCCGAAAAAACATTTCAGAAAATTGTGAAAGCGCAGTGTCATCTGCTTCACCGCGACAAAAAAAAAAGTATTTTATTGTCTTAGTGATTCAAGTCAATCCAGAAAACACCCAGCAAGCTATAATGATTAAACAATTGCAAACAAATGACACAGCAGTTGTTCATTCGGCAGCTCATCTGATAGTTGCGCGCCGCTTCAGCATTTGTGTTTCAACTATATTTACACCCAAGTAACACCATTAAGATTTACTCAGAATGGAATACCAGTGTGCACAACGATAGACAGACATCCAACATGCTTTACAGGAGCAATTTAAAACCCATAAAGGCTGCAATAACATGCCAAACCAGTAGGGGCAGTATAGAGCTGCTCCATTCCTACGGTTGACGTCACGGGCAGAAAACCGACTCATTCAGCGTGGAGTACAAATTGCTCCTTTAAGCCCCTGTAATAGAAAAAATCCTAAATAATTGTGTATTTGAGAAGAGAAAGGAGGGAATTTCCTCAGATATATTTGAATGATCGAAAGGCAAAAGTCCATCTGCAATTCCAAGTTCTGTGTCATAATTGGCATGTGAAAAGACAATTCGGCAGGAGCGATTTATGATAGATGTAGCAATGGAGAAGCCAAGGCAGGACTGAGACCGTTAGCAGGGGCTCTTCCTGTATTTCAATGGTATCCAGGGTCTCATTTAGCCCTTGACTGATGCCTGCTGCAGCCCTGTTAATTGGCCGAGGCCAAAGAACTCGAGAAAAACTGTGTTGCTTCCTCCTTTGATAGGCCGAGACAAAAAAAAAAACCCACCTTGAATCGATACAGAGAAATGGAAGGAAATATACGGGGGAGAAAAGTGATAATCCGCCCTGTAAGTGGTGCTGTCAAAGCGTTGACCTATTAACTTACCTGCTCAAAACAGCTCAGCCACCTTCTATCACGCTGCAGAGGTAAAAAAGTGAGCTGTACCGGGGAAAAACTTCCTTCGCCCTCTTTCTAAAGTTTTCTCAGAAAGGAAGCGTGTGGATATTGAGGTGGGTGAGAGCGATTTAGGTTGTGGGGTGCTTGAACTCTCTGTAGTGCAGGCAGTAACAGTCTTTACATTGAAGAGGGAGAAGATCAAACGGAGCGAGTTTAAAAGGAGGAGGGGCAGTTTTGGAGTCTCTCCTCTGTTTGGGAGGCATCCAGGTATCTGTGGTGTGTATTGATGTGGAGCATCGTCACTAGACACACTTTCCCATCCTTATTTCCTCTTGTCCTGTTGAAGCTAAACGGGCTGTGCTTCAAAAACACTGCTTTATCAAAGACACCACTTAAATTGTCTCTCCCTTTTTTCTACGCGGGCCCTCTGTTCTTCTGATAAATATTATGTGTCTTTCTGGCTGAAGCACTGCAGAGGAGCCTTCAGAGAGTGACTGGTTAGAAGTAATCCCACAGAGAGTTCGAAAAAGGAAAGATGCTGGTTAGCATTTCTTCAGAGATGTGGCACAGAATCATGAGCAGAAGTCAGATGCTATTTCAGCATGCATTGTGTGCTTTTCCCACAGTGTTTCTTTGTCTGACCCACGGGGTCTAATAAGAGATGAAGTTCTTTCAAGCCGCTCTACAAATGACTTTGCTCGGCAGTTCCACCTGTGTCCTCCTCTGGCCCACAAAATAATCAAATCAAGAAGTGGGTTGTCATTCAGACCTACAAGTATGTGTGAACCAGAGGGAGCCTCCGTCTGTAGGAAAAGAGAACAGCTCCCTCTAGAAACTACTGGAAGGAACAGAAAAAAGCCTGTTTTTGTTTCACCACGTTTTCCAACAGAAAGTCAGTCAGTCAGTCAGTCAGTCAGTCAGTCAGTCAGTCAGTCAGTCAGTCAGTCAGTC
>JAUESE010000060.1:13509723-13541182 GCA_032274725.1 Malacoctenus triangulatus
CACACACACACACACGCGCGCACGCACATGCACAAACACAATCACAAACACACTCGTGCACTCACACCCACTTCAATTAAAGAGAGCCCTCCTCCAGAACTAACAATCACATCAGTCAGTGAGATGGCAGGAGCTGAGAGGAGATAAAATGAGAGCAGTTCATGTGAGGATTTGACTGATACTGTATGTGTGTCTGCATTGACAGTCTGTGTCCGTAGGTGTGTGTGTGTGTGTGTGTGCATGCGTGTGTGTAGTGGTGTGAATGTGAGAGTGAGAGTGTTCCTCCTGGACATGTGTGTGCTGACAGTCGAACAGAGAGATGACAGCAGCAGAAGATGGTTTTGCAGGAATGTAACTACTTCTTGATAGAATTACAATGGTGTGTGCATGTGTGCGTGTGTGTGTTTGTGTGTCCGTGCCGTCTGTGTACAGGAAGTAGCAATGGAGGATAAAGGCACGAGGCTGACAGACAAAGGGTGATCCTTTCATGCTGACGAGTGGTTGGAGAGGGGAAAAAAAGGAGTTTCTGCCAGCTAATTGGGCTGAGCTGCAGATCTGGCCATCTCTTTGGTGAATTTTCAGACTTGTCTTGTCTTCATGTCTTTTCTCTGTGTCTCAGGAGCGTAGTGTGTCACTCCCATGGATGGACAGGACAGTTGGGCTCAATATTTCATTCTGTTCCTCTTCACAGCCTCCACTGTAGTCGATTAAATGCGTAACATTTTGCCCTTTCACACACTCTGTTTCTCTGCCTCTTCCTCTCCTCCTCCACCCCTTTCACCTCGCCCTCCTTCACCTCCTTCCTTCCTGCCTTTAACATGGCGAGCAGGCTTTACTTTATGTGTCACAAATTGTCCCCCTGTCAGAGCATTCTGCATTTTTGTGCATTCACCTTGCGTCGGCGGCTCAAAAGCCACCTGAACCGAGCACTTTAAGCTTTTTGTAAAGTCCCACATATCCTCAGCGCAGCGGGCTGCATGCTACAGCTGCACATGCACGCAGATGTGCACACGTTCACGAGCTCGTGGTCAAAGATGGCAGCAGTTCTGAAGGAAGACCTGTGGGTGGTTCTGGTGGGGCTGTCTCGGATTGGAAGTTAAAATTGGTTTCATGCAAGGGTGCCCCAGTCATTTGGCTGCATTGAATAGTGGAATTCAAAGGATAATGCAGGCATTAATTGATTTTGGAGCCTGAAATAAATAGGCTTTCAGGATCACATGAGACAGACCTCTGCTCATTTGTGGCTTCAGAGGAAGATGTGAGAGTCGCTCCGCCTCTCCCCTCCCCTGTTTGGATAGGTCCTGCAGGAGCCCTAAAATGAAAGCTGACATGGGTTGATTGATATGCAGTGAGTGGTGACCTTCTCTATTCCATTGTCGCTTCATTTATGCATGATACCATCGTTTCTCTGGCTTTTGGGAAAATTTTGGTGATATTTGAGGATATAGTGCTTGGATTCTTACAATGTCTCCACGGAGGGAAATCACACCTCAATTATATTTAGATGACATTTAATGCCCTCTCAGCGGGCTTTGGCTGTAATATCTTTCCCACACAAAGTATAAGAAAGCAACAAATGTAACATTTATGTCCACACTCCATCAAATTGTGAAATTATATTAGGAATTGAACAGACCTGCCGGCTGTTGGCTGTACGGTCTTTCCAATATCTGCTGTCTACCAAAACAAGAGCATCTGTCAAGTACAAAGACGTATAGCGAGGAATCGTGAAGAGAGGAGACACGGGGAGTACCTCCTCCAGTAACTTTGACTGCTCCCGCCAGCTTTCCTCCTCCTTTGGTGGACAGAAGTTGGGTTGTGAAGGGGGGGAAGAAAAGTTGGGCTGCAGGATGGGGTAACAGCCTGGAGTCTCGGTGGTGAGGCTGGGGTAAGGTCAACCTCATGGAGGCTCCGCCACTCTCCGTTCTCCTTGGTTGGGCTGTCAGCAGGAGGGAACAGACATCCTGCTGCATAGCTGATGAAGAGGACACGCAGCGCGGACGCCAGAGGTCAGACAGCCACAGGGCGTCAGGAAGTGAACCTGGCCACTTCCCGCCGCGCCTTGGAGCGCACCACAATGCGTCTGACTGCACGCTCACGCTTATTTTTTTGCCCTGTTTACTAATGTATTGCTCCACATTTCTGCCAAGGCTCCAGCACATCTTCGAGTCTTGCCAGAAGTTAGAGCCTGAGGGAAAGAGAGGGAGAGAGAGATAGAAGTAGAAAGAGGTATAATAGAATCATTACACAAGACACATCTCTCAAGGGTACAGCAGTAGGAGGTCCCATACGGGCTTTACATCAGCAGACACTCACATCCACAGCAACAACCACACTGGGTCACAATGCACCCTAATTATGGCTGACAAAGATGGATGTATTTCATCTCAGTCAACTTTATGTTCACTTCTCATTCGGTGTCTGCAACACACCACATGCTCGAGATCCATCCCCACATAAACTATTCTTGTTAGTGTTCCAGGTTTATCTTCTGCTCGCCGGATCCCTCTGCTTTCCTCCTTTTTTCTCCCCCTCCCTCCCTGATGCTGCTGCCACTTACGGGAGGCGGTGGTCGACCATTGTGGTCCTTCAAGGCCAAATAATTACATCCTCTCAATGAACATCCAAGACAGCAGCCATGACACTAAAGCCAAAACAATACCGCCTCCTGCCAGCTCCCTACTTAGTTCTGGTCTCATTCTCCTGCTGTCTGTCCTGTTTTCCCACCGGCGAAGGGCTGCAAGCTTCGCTTTCCAAAGCAGAGGAGGTGAGAGGGGATATATGGCTTTGTTTATTCCTCAGAGATTCTCACAGAGGCCGCGATTATGGGAGGGAAAAGATTTGCAAACATGCGTGAAATAAACATCGAACAAAAAGTACGGAAATTTGTGTTTGGTAGATAATTTTTCTTGCAATAATGCTCCTTTGGAAATAAACCGTGTACAGTCGGAAAGCCTTTTTATTCGGATTTTAAATGGAGCCACATTTGTAAGGAAAACACATTTGTGGGATGTGCAGCCGAGTATGTCGGCTGTTCCCGAGGAAAAATTGCTGTTTGTTTGTTTTGCATAGGACGTCCTGAAAAGCCACAAGCTTCACTTTGTAGCCGATTACTTTTTTTTCAGACATTCGAATGGCTGATAGATTAAGCAAAGCCACCAACATCCGACGTTCAATAGTGTAATCTGGGACACCTCAACCCACATACTGTCCCCCGCCTGCGTTGAGGTGAAACTCCTCCTCTGCCGCTGTTGTCACTTATTGCTAAGTCTTGTTCTTGTACGAAAGTATATAGCGTACAGAAGTGATATAGTAAACAAAAACGAGAGTGCTGGCGGAGCAGCTGCTGTAGGTAACATTGATTTTGGGAGCAGGGAGGCGTTGAGGAGTGAGAGGAGTCTCCCCAGGAGAATGCCTCCTTTTTCAGAACAGTCTTATGACCAGCATGCCAAGCAGAAATGTGAAGAGAGGCATTGACCAACTACTGGAAAACATCGCTATCCAGGATCAATGCCAAATTGATCCCAGAACTATGTATAATGTAGGCCAGTGGACGGCTTGTCTTGCTTTTTCCACCTCCTGTATGGAAAAAGAGAGCCGGACCGCAGGAGCTGAGAAGGCACATAGTGAACTGAATTGCCTGAGGTGCGTTTCAAGCATATGGTGAGCCCTTTTGTGGTCGAGGTGTACACGCGAGCAGAGGTGATGCGTGGATGCAAATTTTCATTCTGCTGTGGTCATGCACTTCAGTTTTTTTTAATTCAATCCGGTTCGTCTCTCGCCAAAAATGCCGAACGGTTCGACTGCCGGTAAGGCAGAGCAGAACAGCCCTGTTGCTCTTCACACCGGAGCAGCAGAGTGGACACAGTGTGACTTCCACCCCTCCCTTTTTTAGGGAGGGAAGCCCCATGCAGGTCCTAATGAGCAGTATGCTGGAGAGGGCATCTTTTTAACCCAGCACTGGGACTCATAGAACAGCCTCGCTCCTCTTCAACAGATGCCAAGTGCAGCTGTCAACAGCTCTATACTCTATTGTTGCTTACTTTCACTTTCTCAACTCTCTCCCCCTCCGTTCCTCTCCTCCTGTAGCTCATCCCTCTCATTTCCCCGCTTTTCCCTCTCTGTCCTGTCCATTTGTCTTGATAGCAGATCCACTGCATCCTATTATGAGACGTGCTCAAACAATCTTAAAGGCTAGCTGGAGGTTACCGCTTTCTAAAATAGATTCACTCCACCTCACTACTTTCGGGAGCTTAAAAGAGTAATATGGCCATATGAGATTACATAGATACAGTGTGTGATACATTATTGCTAGTGCATTAAGAATTCATGAGGTATAAACAAAAAAAAAACCCAAAACGATTCAGCTAAGGCGCGTTTGCTCGCAGAATCGAACCAAAGCACGCTTTTTTAATCACCATACCTTCACACTTCTCCTGTTTTAAATGCATTTATCATTGTCAGGGGGAAAAACTTTCAAATTTCTCCCTCCTCCTCCTCCCTCCTTTTTGATTATCTTCTCTCTTTGCAGTAAGTCTCCTTCCCTCCTTCTCCATCCTTTTCTCCCGTGCTCGTCTCTGTCTGCGTCTAATTGCATTTGAATTTTTATGGGGTAATTTCCTGATAGCCTGGCGCTTTAGCGAACCCCCTCCACCCCTCGTCCTGCACCCGCCCGTCCATTTGTGCCTGGCCCTGGGCAGGCACCGTTTCCTGGGCTGCCCTGGAGGAAATATCAGATGACCTGGCACTCCACAGCAAAACCCAGGTCATCGGGGAGGGCTCCTCTAACCGTATCCCTCCCTTGGCCTTCTCTCATCCACTTCCTGCTTTCAAGTGCGGGGCAAGGTCAAAGCTTTGAGCATGCATTCCCCAGACCTCACCATGAGGCAGGCTGGAGGCGCTGTGCTCTGCTCTCGAACCAGACTTTGCTCCATCTATTCTTTCACATCTTCCTGCTCTCTCATATTCATTTCATTAGCTCGAGCTCTTACTGCAATCAATACTGTTGCTAAACTTAGTTTTTCTAATACAGCTATTCATTAAGTGCATTTTCATTAGCGTCACTAGAGCACCAGTTTAACTGGAATAATACTATAATGGACAAACACACGCTGTAATTGTTGAATCCATTTTTGGGGTGATGAGGACTGGTTTTAAATGGCTGAGCTCTCAGAGAATGAGTCATTACTCTGTGGTTTTACATAATGTCTAGTAAATTGTGGGATTTAAAAAAAAAAACCTGGTCTGAATCCTCAGACAATGATGTAACTGTTAGTATTTTTAACGTTGGGCTCGATTTGAAGGAAATGCTCCCTGAGTTATGTCCCCGCCACTTTGCAATGTCCCTCATTTCCGATTTTCTGGCTGCTCAAATGCGCCGTGGATGCAGACGGAAGAGGAGAGACGTTATGGATGGTGTTTAGAGACAGGTGTCTGATGTGTCCTGAGATAATGCCAAAAGACTCCTATCTCTCCCTCTAATGGAACAGCGACAGTTGTTTCAAGTGATCAGGCCTGTCATCCAAATGCCGGAGCGTTGGTCCTCTCAACGCCTCTCTTTTCTCCCATAAATCAAAGAGGAGAGCGAGAGAGAGCGAGCGAATCAGAGGATACGGGGAAAACAATCTCGCCTCAAGTCATCCCGGGACAGCCAGTCTATATCGGTGGAATATCTCCATCAAACACGGGGGCCATGTCTGACTCAGGTTCAGGGAATAGGTGACGGGAAAAGGTCAATTAAACAGGATGTGATCAGAGAGAGAAACAGAATCTGGCGAAAGGATCAAATACCTTGTTTGGATAAAACAGAGTTAACAGTTAAGCAAAACCAAAGTAAAGTGATAAACACAAATCTGAAGATGATTTACTATTTCACAAATTTAGTGATTGTGTGTGTGTTTTTGTCATCTCGTGATGTTTTTCTTGAGATGGGGTTTACACACTTGGATCACATTAACTGTAAACCCTCTGATTGAACTTCAGAATGTTGCTAATATAAAAAACTAAACTTTTAGTTTCACATAATAATAACAAGAAAACTTACTCGGGTTTATTATTAAATCAGTGACTTTTTAATCTTGTGTCCTGAGGACAGTTAGAATATGGTTCGAGTCAAACAGTGTCTATTTTCCTGAGGGTTTCCTGCTCTTTGCTCCCACATACCCCCCCCCCCCCCTTTCTCTTGGTGCAAAGAAGTGAAATAGGATGAATATGTTAGTGTCATCTCCAATTTCAAATAGGTAGACATTTCAAAAGCTGATTCTCTCTGGAGAAAACGTTGTACCTCTAGAGTGAAAATATCATTTGAAAAGCGAGACAGTAAAAGCCAGTCATCTCAAAATGAAAATTTTCTCATGGTGGCTTTCCTTTTCACCCCAGCAGTTATGGTAAAGGGGGGGTGGGTGGGTGGGGGGGCGAGAGTGGGTGAGACAGAAGAAGGGTGTGTGTCAGGTATGAGAAGGGAGAACTAAAGGGGGCGACACGTCGAAGACTGAAGGAGTGACACCACCTGAAGAGCATGTTAATAACGTGCCAGGCGCAGACGGGCAACCAGTAATCAGCCCTCACGATTGTAACACAGTCGACCGAAACACACCCACACCCCCGAATACAAAACGCTCTCACTTCTCCGTCTCCATCAGCTTAAAACGGTGAGGCTGCTCCGGCGTGTTGTGGGGCGGCCTCCTTTGCTAACAGTGTGTCGCAGCTTTTGCAGAGACAAAAGAAACAAATGAGATGGCTGGGTTACAACAAACAGCTCCGGGTTGTTCTTTCCCCTGGAAAATGAAAGGCCCTCTTTCTTTCTTCTCTTTTTTCTTTCGCAACCACCGTGTCAATTAGAGGAGGTATTGCTCATACTCACTCTCCGGTTCACTGCCGGCTTGTGCTGATTGTTATGTATTTAGATCAGGCTTGGAAGGGGGAGTTAGCCTTAATTTAAGCCGGGCAGAATGCAGCACTTACCGGTGCGGCGTGTTGCAACAACACCTGGAGATAAAGCCCCTGCAAGGATCATGTCAGTGGGGAGGCTGAGGCATAAAGGAGCAAAGTACAAACAACCTTGCATGAGGTAGAGTCTGACCTGAGAGGGAGGCGGTGAGGTAGGAGCTGCCTGTGTGCACAGAGCGCCTCCTCTGAATATTTCCCCTGTGACGGCGCGCGGGCCAGAGGCAGCGAGGTCAGCAGATAGAGTCCAGCGCCCATTGACAGATGCTGGTTTGACTTTGATCCACCATCAGTGTTCGGCGCACCGGTCGGCCGTTCTCCCCCTCCATCCCCCTCTCGCACTCACCCGCGAGCGTGTTTGCTCAACCTGAACGCACGCTAGCCTCTCATTATGCCGCCCATGCAAACTTTGTCTCCTTGCAGCTGTTTAATGGCTGCACGTCTGTTTTTGTTTGTTTCCTCACCATAAGATTATTGCACCTTTATGGCTGGTCGGGGGGTTGGAATAATCCCTGGCATCTGTTCAGATAGGGAGGGGGGAGCAAAGAGCCAGAGGTAGAGCCACACTTTGTTTTTTCTCTTTTTTTGGGGGGGTTTGTTTTAATTTTTTTTTAAATACGAGACCATGTGGCCCCCTATTTCATCCTTGGCCGCCGAGGCTGAGGCTGGGGCTGCTGTTTAAAGACAAGAGTGATGGAAAGAGCTGTGCGCTAACAGGCACAGAGGTCACTGAAGGAGCTTCCCGCTGCCGTTTATCCCTCCCAAAATGAACACAGAATAGCAGGGATTAATCTAATCACTGCCTTGTTAGTCTAATTTGCCTATAAATGTATGCAGAAAAGTTACATGATTGTGACCCTATTAGTTGGTCATTGTTGCTGTTGGCTCAGCTATTGTCTCACGTTCTCCTTTATCTTATCATTTCAACAGAGAGTCTTTTTTTCCCCCATTTGTATACAATGTTGTGACGACTGCTCAACATATTTCTGTTTTTTTATTATTCACTCTGTGTGTGCGTGTGTGTGTGTGTGTGTTTCCTTGCTTTTTTCACTTTTTCAAGTCATAAATCTGAGAGTACACAGTGCTTCAGGGTCAGCGGTACCATGGAGAGGGGGGAAGTAAAACACTAAACCAAACAAACTACTGTATGTTTCTGCATTTGGATGCAAAGTTGTTGTTGATTGGCTCCCAACGTTTCTCCCTGGAGAACTGTGGACCTCTTCTTCCGTCTTTAATTTGCCAAAACGTCACAAGTGAAACACTGCGGACGTTTTTCGAATTGCGAGCCGGGGCGAGTGTCCCAGGTGTCGACCTGACAACAGACCACGCCTCCTGCTCTTGTTCTCTTCCTCGTAGTGGGTCCCGGATCCTTCTTTGAGAACCACTGATGTGTTTCTGAGCTCCCTGATTTTTAAAATTATATAGACATCATGAACAGTCTGGAAATTTGGGTCAGGTGACATACACATGCCAAATCGTGTCAGTGGTGACGTGACAAGAAGATAATTGTGAGGTTTTTCTGCTCTTTTAAATTGTCATTGCTACTGTATGTGTGAGCTGCATATCGTGTCGCTGACAAGCTGCTCCACTGCTTTACCCCGTCAGTATACTCTTACTTTTGGACTGGAGGTGCCTTCAGGTTAGAGTTAGGATTCAACACATACTTTTTTTTTATGGTTTCGGTTAGCTTAAGTGGTTAAGTTGATGGGTGAGCCCCCCCAAGCAAGTGCATGTGTGTCTGAATTGTATAGCGAAAGTCATTGAGAGGAGGAACAGCCCCTGAGCTCCTCTCGACGGTCCCAACCCCTTTTACACCCCCTGTCTTTTTCTGAATTCAAGACTCCATCTTGTCATGGCTTCAGCGCCTCCGGTCGTTATGGCAGAAGAACAGGAAGTTAATCAACACAGCATTATCTCCCAGCCTGCACCTGGAGGCAACAGTGCCAGTCATGCTACTACCCCCCCGTCTCCCCCCCACCACCACCACCAACCCCCCCCCCCCCCCCCGCTCCCCCTCTCTCGCTGTTGGGACCCCTGCCAGTCTGGGAACCCCTCACACCACAGCGCCCCGCAGCATCCCTGTAGGCTATCGCCAGTGTGCTGTGTCTGTGCCAGGTCACACTTGTGACACAGCCTTGATGAGCCAACGGGAGCCTTCTTGCTGTTGTGCATACTTTGTACAGTGTGTGTGTTCAAAGAGAAAAAAGGGAGAAAAAAAGGGGAACGAAGTGGCTCTGTTTTTTTGTGATTGTCTCTCATTTTTTCCCTCTGATTTTCACTTCAGACAATGCTGTTGTTTCTCTTGACATCATTGCTCCTCGTGGGCAGGCCGAGAAAGAATTCAAAATTTCGTGATGCAGCTTTATTTTGAGTCTCTCAGACCCAGCCAGACCGTCTTTGAACAACACATTTACTCTTTAAGGCGCGTTGACTCTCCAACATGAGGGGAGACGCGCATCCTTAGAAAAACTGAAAAGGCCCATGCTTCTGTGGGAGATAGTGGCGGGTTTGTCCTTGCGTCTGGCTCTCTAAGAGTCTGACAAATGTTCTTGCTGAAGAGTGAATTGCTGGCTGTCGCTGGTAATCATTAGGTTGTCTACCAGCAACCAAAGTGCTTTTATTTCTGCCCATTAGTTTGGTGAGAAAATGGCTGGGTATGGTCTTGCGTGTTCTCCCCTTACACTCAGACTGATGCAGTAGGCAGGGCGAGCATGGGAAACATGAAAGTGTTTGAAGTATCTCTATTTATGCCAGTGGCAGTTTGGGCTCCTTTTTTTTATTTCAGTGTCTATAGCATCTCTTTGTACACAACTGACTCCAAAGGATCCACAGCCTGTTCTGAAGTAGCAGTACACACACATGTCAATATTGTGAGACTGGCGTGTAATTATTATTCAAAGGTTAAAGAGTGGATTGATCCATAGAGGAGTGTCAAGGGCAGATCAAAGGGATTTGGGGGAGGATCGGACCAAAAATGTTAAAAGCTGCTCGCTCTGAAACACAGAGACGTCAATCTTCCTGAGAGCACCTTGATGTCCTCAGAGGAGAACCTGATCAAAGCTTTCGTAACAAAGATGGTCTCAGAAGATGATCTGACCTCAGCCGCATTCCTCTTCTGTCTTTCATTTTACTTTTACCCGTCTGCGTTTACCTGCCTGAACTCCCCGACACTGCCCCTGTTTCCGTCTCTTTCCCGTGTTTGTGCTGCTGGTTAGGCCGTCTGAATATCAATGAAAGCAGTCTCACCGATGTATTACAAACACAAGAGAACAGTGATTAAAGATGACATATCTAAGCCTCACTCCTTGCCTCTCTCCTCTGCTCTCTTTCTCACAGGAGATCGCAGCTTACTTGATAACATTTGAAAAGCATGAAGAATGGCTAACGACGTCCCCTAAAACAAGGTAAGACAATTACACTCCTGCCCTCTCATACATAAGTTGAGAATGATTTCCTCCTCAAGTATTACATTCTGGGAGCCAAAATCCCCCTTCCTTGCATACTTTACTTTCTCCGGACACTTTTTCTCTTATGCACCGCTCGTCGCCACCTCGAGTGCGGTGTGGGATGTTTTAGAATTACGAGCCGCTGATGGCTGTTCAGAAAAAGTTTTACAGTTCGCAGATAAACGATAGAATATTAATATTGACGAATAATTGCCTTTTAGCGCACCAATTAACATACCATGCACTGGTGCAGCATCTGCTTTGCATGCTATGTTAATGTGTTCCTATCTATCTGCACAGTCACCACTCAGCTGTCTAGGTCAGACGTTACGCCCACATGTGGAACAAAATGCCAAGAGCGACTGTGATATTTAAAATAGAATGGATGCGCCTGCATCGCACTTGATTTATTTTGTGAATAAATGCAAGCACATACAGTATGGACCTGTTTTGCAAATGAAGAGAAAGTCTTCCTTGGGTTTTTTTTTCTTTCTCCAGCATATTTTAACATACAAAATTTAACCCAGCCACGTTTTCTTTATATGGCTTTAATGTGATATTGTGTCATAATCGAGGTATGCGTTGATGTGTTGAGTGGCTTTGGTGCCGTATTCCTCCACGTGTGTTTGCAATGTTTGCAGCTCTTTGTTTGAGTAGCTCCAGGATTGACATGCTTGGCCCGTTTTGAACTGTTTCAAGCATTTCCGCTTCACGCAAAAACCATTTCCACCGCCACAGCAAATATGGCCTGGACACACAGAATCTTTCCTCTCAAGTTTACATGTTCATGCATTCGGAATCAGCAGAGATGTGTTAAACCTCCCTTTATCTTTTTCTTCTTCTGCGAGCCAGACTTGCTATGTTGGCATTATTAGCAATCCTCATCCATGTGTAAATGGACCCTGGGCTTACTGACATAGAACCCATAGCTCACATCCCTCTCCCCGCCCCCCCTTTTTCTCCCTGCCTCCAAGGGACATTGATAATAGTTCCGCATAAAGACACTGCCAATTAGAATATGTTCTCTGGTGTAATTACGGGCCGAGAGAGCACTGAAATCACCTGTTTTTTTTTACCCTTTCAAATAAGACCCCTCTTTCCCAAGCCCTCTGCTTCCCAACTCACAGAAATGAAACCCATGTCAGGCTTAGTTAAACATGAGATGCATCCTATATAGTTGGTATTAGAGTCACCTTTATTACTCTCCTCTGAATATACATGTGCTCTTATTTTACTGCGCCGTGGTAAGTGACCTTCAGGAGTAAATGTAAAAAGGCTGAAGTGAAGGAGAATTAGAAATGTCACATTGCTGCCGTCTTCCAGGAAAAAGGGAACTTCAAAAAAATGCCAAAGATGTGAAAAACTTTAATTTCACTGCGTTTATTTTGGGGCCATGTTTCTCTGGATGCTCCTGGCCGTAGTTGTGTCACCGCTGGCTGGCTGTCATACACGGGTCCCCTCAGTGTGCTCAGGGATTTCAACCCCATGTCATGTCTCAGAGCAGGTGCAGATATCTGAGACGTGTCACCAGGGAGCAGCTCCGAGTGCACAGCTCGAGATCACCTGACAACACATCCCATGTTTAAGAAGAACCTCGGGACAGGACGTGTGTGTCTCTGCTGTATGTGTGTGTTTTCCAAACAAGGGGGTGGGGGGGGGGGGAGTCAGCGAGAAAGGTTGTGAAGTGCTTGTATTTTTCCAGATGTCAGTGAAAGGGTAGGGTGTAGTGATGGATGTTGAGGCCAGGAAAGGTTGGGGGAGAGTGAAAGGATGTGGCGTGTGTGTGTGTGATTGATGGGAGCTGATTGATGGCTGGCCTCTGTATGAAAAGCTTTCTGTTCAAGGCCAGGGGTGAGAGGTCACACTTGGGACACCTGTGGTTAAGTGCTGCCTTATCATTTGTCATGGCGCATCTTCGAGTGAGTGTGGGTGGGCGTGAGCGTGGCCGACTGTTGGTGCGCCGTCCACACGTCTGCGTGTGGGTTGACCCCTGTGGGGAATAGGCTAAGTAGGCTAATTCTCGCCCAGCCAGCGCCTTTAGCCCGGGTCAGCAGGATGTGATGGGAGGCAGAGATAAGCAGCGGGGTCGTGCACGGGGAGGCACGACGCTGCATGGCTGCACTGCATGCATGTAACAACTCTGACACATGCGGGTCATAAACATGGGAGTGGGCCACAGCTCGAGCTCAAGGAGCTGACGCCAGCTGTTTGACCAAGGTGACACGCAACGCAGGACATGCCCTGAATAGATATGGCATCCTGTCAACACCAGGAAGATGAGATGAAGTGGACCAATTGCATACATGCACAGACTTTTACGAGGCTCTTGCTGACACACGCGCGCCAGCACAACGCATACACGGGAGCAGTCCAGCCAGTGCTGTCTTTTTTGTTTGGGTCCGTTTCCCTTTGTTTATCATTTCAAAATCTGAAGCATGCCAGGGGAGAGTGGTGGAATGCTGAGTGATTGATGTGCTTAGCTCTAGTAATACACATTCCCTTTCAGATAGGAAGTGCAACAGTGCTTAAAATCAATACCAGTGTTCTCCCACTGACTGCTTGAACAGCACTACAGCTAATTCAGGCCGCACCTGTCAGAGCTGGGGAAATCTTTCCCTACTCAGGCCTTACACTTTAATTTACACCCACAGCCTCGCTGGCTTCCATTTCCATTAAAGGGAGAGCCTGGCATTATGGCTTTAATGAAGGCCACGGCCAGTCTGTGATTTAAGATGGCCGTTACCCCGCACCTTCACTCCACAGGAGGGAACACACTTAAAGGGGACAATTAGGCTTTTCCTCTACTGCATCCTTCGCAGATAGCCATACTCATTCTTTCCTCTCGCCGTTTTAAGGATGTGTCCATGTTGCTTCAGCTGATGGGATCTGAAAGCGCCTGTGGGAGCGGGGTAAAAACGGGAGCGCGGCGAAGGATTGCGCGGCGAAATCTAGGCAATAACGTTTGATTTGACCTCATCATGGGTGTAACATTGTGCTCCTGTTGAGAGCAGGCATTCATTGTCCATCATAAATGACATGAATGTCTCCTCCAGGGGCTTTTTCAGAGGTGTTTGAATGCTGACAGATGGAGTATCTATTGACTCGATGGTGTCACAGATTGGTCAGCCCAAAGAGCTAATGGACACCTGTGTGTCGTATAGCGATGGCTCGTTATCCTGAGCATCCCCCGAACGTCACGCGGTTTCACGGCGGAGCAGTTGCGCATTAATGTTTCTCGTCTCCACTGTTTATTTTATAGGATTGGTTAACAGCAGCCCATCTCAACACACCAGAGAGCGAGTGCTTCTGCGCCTGTCATGTGTGTGTGTGTTTATTTATATGTACTCCCTCTCGCAGAACACAAAGATACAGTAGACTTGTTACAGCTGCTGGAAAGTTGAAGCGCCGAGTCGTGTCAGCTATTTGCTTTGACTTTTTTTTTTACTCCAGTTAGGGAGAAATAAATCTGCACGTGTGCTCGCATGACCACATAACACACACCCTCTTTTTCTCCATGCCCCTCTCTCTCTCTCTCCCTCTTTTTCTCACGCACACATTCACACCCACACATTGTATATTGAAACTATCAAACAATAAGCACCAGTCCTTGGAGGGCCACGCAATGACACTGAACCCAGCCGCCCCCATGTCCCAGCGCAATAGCCCTCTCTCCTCCCACATCCAGAGCAGCAGCAGCAGCAGCAGCAGCAGCACTCCAAAATGAAACCAAGTCCCTTCAGACAGCTTCCAAAGACAATGCTTTTATTAAAACCTACAGCAGTGGCGCCACCCCAGAGGCCCGGGTACACCAACAACAGAGCGGAGCAGAACTGAGAGGCAGCCTGAAATCTACTAATGACTGTTTGTTTGCTATTGTGTACTGTGTTTGCTATTGTGTATGGAGCCCATGAATTTGTACAGATCTCTGCGCGTGTGTGAAGGAAACAGAGAGAGTGGTTTTTGTGTTTACGCATGTGTATACATACGGAAATGTACTCATGCGGTTGCACTCGGTGTGTCCGCGAGCTTGAGAGACCGTGACTGTGCATTACAACACCTCATTGTGGATGAACATATGCAGGCATTCACGAATGTACTGCGATGTGCATGTGTGTGCGTGGGTGTAACTGCGTATGTGTTGTGACTTCAACCACAAAAGGTTGTAAGCTGTGTGTGATACTGTGTATTTGTTTGTCTGCGGTGTGGGTGGGACCGCAGGGGGTCACCTCCTGCGGACTTGCTGGAACGAAAATTCAGTCCCTATTACATTTCTATAGGTGGAGACTGGTGTTCAAGTTAGACCACAGTTCGGATAAGTCTCATGGTTATACAAGTCGTATAGTTATTGATTCTACATTGAAAGTTAAGTCTGCAGAAAGTAAGGCTGCATGCCAAGAGGAAAACATGCAATATTGTTGTGACTTTTGATGTTTTGACTACAAATCGTCCGGTGATCGTTTTGTAAGAATTATATAATTTAAGTCTGCAAAATTTAGTGTCAGTCAAGACAATGTAACCAAACATGGTTAGGTGTGTGAGTGTGTCTGTGTGTTTGGCTGGGTGCAAAGGTGTATGGGTGTGTGTGTGTGTTTTTATGTGGGAGATAGTATCTGGATGACTCTGCCACTGTGAATAAGACCTCCCTAGGCCTATGTGTAAACTCCGCTCCTGTCACCAAGTCTGGCAAATGGTGTGAGGAAGTGCTGGACTTTCTGTCTGTGTACGTGAGTGTGTGTGTGGGAGTGTGCGCGCGCGTGTGTGTGTGCTCGTATGTGTATGAGGGGGAGTGAGTGGGGGGGGGGGGAGTGAGTTGTGATGTGTAGGATGTGCCTGAGAAGGGCGTCTGATAGTGTTTGGTCCTAATGCTTTGTGGCACTCGTTGGCTGGCAGAGTTTCAGAGGAGAGTGGAAAAGGACAGGAGCAGCAGGAGCGAGACAGAGAGGGAGGTAGAGCCATAGGAAGAGGAAAAAAGAGTGGGGGGGAAGGCAGGGAAATGTGGGAACACAGACAAGGAGGCACAGAAAATGCAGATATCTAATAAGAACACATTGGAAATAAAGGGCACTCAGATGAGCACAAACCTCCGCCGTGCCACACATTAATAATGAACTGCTCGCGCTACGAGCTAGGCCGGGGCAACTACGAGCCTTCAAACTGACACATTCTATAAAGCACTGGGTTAACCCTGTAGTTACACAGCAACAGAAATGACATTTTTCATCTTTGTGGACCAGCAGATCACCACCAACATTCAGTCCCCCGTTCCTTTTACCTCCTCTCTCTCACCCTTCAAAGTTCATCCGGATCCATCAAGAGTTACTCCGTTTACAGATGGCTAAACCAACAAACAAACGGGCAAAAACATAACCTCCTTAATCGAGTTAATGAAGACAAGTTGACTTCTAGTTTTGAATCACGTGAGACATTTAAATATCTGCGTTTAGTGAAAAATCAGTTCCAACGACGTCATCTTTTCCCTCTGCTGGCTCTTCCTCTTTTCTGCTGTTTTTATCCCATCGCATCATGAGTAGAAGTTTAGTTTGCTGCATGGTGACACTCACTTGCCCCATTATGTCAAATCCTGGAGGACACTGTACCCTGCTGCTTCCACCCACAGTCAACAGCCGTGACAAGGACAGCTATGCCCACCTGGGGCCTTGCAGACTGGGTGACATAAAACCCACCAGGGAACATAGGGAGGACAGGAGTGAGGTGATCCTGGGGAGCACGAGGTAAGAGTGAATGAAAGAGAGAAAATGAAAAATAGTCATTGAAGGAAGAGTGAATATGATTGAGCGAGAGCAGTTTAGAAAATGGAAACATGTCGATAAGAGAAGCGAACAGACGAGATGGAGATGGGAGGAATAGTGATGGATGGGGTGAGGAGGAGAAGAAGTGAGGGGGGGGTTGGGATTTACGCAAATAGACGAAAGAGCCGGAGAAAGATGGAATAGAGGGGGATTGAGCTGACATAGGGCGAGCGGGAGAAAAAAGAGAAAAATAGAGTGGGTAAACAGCAGATAGAGATGGAGGGAGGTGAGCAATGGATTCAGCTGACAGATAGAGAAAAGTCCTGTGGTTTTGGGGCATGGGAGGGAGAATGCAAACGGTCAATAGATTACAGCTAGTGCTGTGCCAAGTGCCTGGGCCTCAGACTCCTAGCCAACTTAATAGTGCCTCTTGTTTGTCTGTCCTCTAAAGTAATGCCCAAGCCGAGCCTAGGGAAGCTGCCTGAGCCTGAGGCTAGTGGAAATGGACAGGAGACTAGATATATGTTAGTTCGCATCCCAGCTGCTGTATATTACCCTGGCCAGCTTGCCCACCAGAGACCATTCAAGAGAACATAGAACATCATCGAGCTTTATCGCCTTTGTTCTCTCCGCACTCAACGGGGCTGCCGCTGAAGGCCAAGAAGGGCATCATCAGTCCGTGGAATTAATCCTTTTTATGATGTGTCCCTTTTTGTATGGTAATAGACATTAAAACTTTCATGCTGTGGCTGAGGTAGCGAAGCCTGTTCGAGTTGCGCTGCGGACCGCAGATAGACAAAGGCGGCACGAAAACTAAGCTCGCGGAGCTTTGCGCGGCATGCCAATATGGAGAAAGAGGTGTAGAGGAGGAAGGAGCGCAGCCAGTAGCTTGCCACAGGAGAGCGGGGATAAATAAATAGAGGAGGAAGTTGATGTCAAGCAGGTGTTCAAGGAGAAAGTGTCAGCCAAGCGGGCCGAGATGGGGAGAAGTGCTGCCGCTGCAGCCTGATAATAAAGACTTAATTCAATTAGCGCTTCTGCACCGGTGAGCAGCGTGCAGGCTGGCTGTCGTGGAGCAGGCCACAGCTGAGCTCACCCTCAGCCACCGAGACACATAGACGACCAGCCCGAGGCCGACCCGGCACTTCACTGCACTCTCTCTCTCTCTCTCTCTCTCTCTCTCTCTCTCTCTCTCTCTCTCTCTCTCTCTCTCTCTCTCTCTCTTTTACACACGCAAAGTAGCAAAGTAGACCTAACGTATTATTCACACCTGAGTCACCGAGCAGTCCAGACACTAAACCCTGCCTACACTGCTCTCCTCCACACACCCTGACACTCACAACACTCAGACACGCTGCCTTACCCTCACTCCTCACCCTCACACCTCCCCACAAACTAAGCTCTCTTCAGTTCATGTCCCTTTACCTCCATAATTTTCTATTTTCAAACCTCCCCTGCTCTCCACCCCCTCTGGTGCCATTTCCTTCTGCCCCGTCACAGCGCTCCATTGGTTCTGAGTACCCGTATGTTGGCTGGTACCGTGAGGATTGTGACTGCTAGTCCCTATTTTCAGCCCATCATGCCCTGGTGCCCAGCTGGGTGCTGTCCTGTGGGCATATGGTGTAACGGATAGCACATCCTGGGCCTTTACAAAAGCCCTAGGGGGCATTTTAGTCAAAAAATGGCTCTCCATCCCACGCACTTTTTCATGCCATATAATGTCAAATCTGGTCAGCTACTCTGTGCTTTGGGTGTGGCCCCAGAGCGTCTGTTCCTGACTTGCCACTTCACAATTGAGTAGGTTGTACAGTGACACAGCTGAGCATAACATGGCCCTAAAAGCTCCCACACATACAGGAAGGAGGAGGACGGGGGGGGGAGCAGGAAGTGGCAAAGGAACAAGAAGAGGAGGAGGAGGAGGAGGAGGAGGAGGAGGAAGAGAAAGGACAGGACACACTGCTTCAATGATACTGTTTGCTGTTATGTAAAGAGAAGGAGAAAATAGGTCCTGGATGGCTGCCAGGGAGCCGGTTGAATCACCAGCAAAGAACAGGCACGACATGAGTGTGCATAAACACACAGCCGTGCGCGCGCACACACACTGGCACACATTCTGTCCCATTTCTTCGCCCCAACTGAGCCTCCCAGTACAGGAAGTACAGCGGATGATGAGTTGCCATGTGGCACCATTAAATGTGTAAAAACGTCAAATGGCAGGACTGACCTCGTGCTCCTTCTTGTCATTTAGCATCCCAGAAAGAGCAGCAACCTGGCTTGCCATGTGCGTTCTGCACCGAGGCCACTAATACAAGCAATATTCGGGTTCACAGCCACCTTATTTACTTAACTTGCGCCCTTCACCCATCTGGCTGACCCCCAGAGTTTGTTTTCATCTCTCTCCGTGTGCGACCAGTTTAATTGTTGTTGTTTTTTTTAGGACAAAAAAGCCTAAAAATCTGCAGCCTCATTCTTCATGCTCACTTCTTCTTGTCTTGCTTTAACAAAACATCATTATCCCGTTTGTATTAGATAGACACCCGTGACTACTTCCTCAGTCGGGACTTCACTCAAGGCAACACCCTCACTACTCCAACTTCTTCATTAAAGGTGGTAGAGGATAGATCGAGTGTAATATGCAGGATAGCCGAGTATTAATTTTGCATTAGCGAATTAATCAATTCAAATATAAGTCAATTGATAAATTATTCAAATCTTTTTGTCAGAGGAGTGCGCGGAAGGAAAGGTGAGAACCATTTCAGATTGGATTAATTAATATTCATGACATTTTTAAAATAAAGTAAGAAAAATACCTATCAATTGAACATCAATTTTTTTTTAAACACTGGTATAATTAAGGGTGTTTGAGAGAGACAATTCCCACAATGATACAATTCCCTACAATAAAAAGTGAAGGGGTTTGATTTCTTTTATTCCCCTTGTCTGCAGCAAGTCTCTGTAATAGCTTCTACATTTCAAATCCTGCAGGGTTTTTTTCATGAGCCACAGCTTGAAGGATGGAACTCTGAGGGAGATAAATAAATGAGATGATGATGAATCCTTCTTATCCACACATTAAGTGAAAATAATTAACAAACCGGTGCAAACACACACAAAAAAGTGCCCTCCACCTCGTTCCCACTGCCGTGTCGCTTCAAAGTCTGGTATTTGTTTACTGTATTTTTAATTTTCTGTCATTTCTCTGTGTCGTCAATCATCTTTATTTTTTTTTCTGTTTGCTGGAGGTTGGCCCGGAGGAGAGTTATGAAGACAGGTCAGTCAAGATTTAAAGTAGTCCTGCGCCTGACCCAAAGCAAAGCGTCGCTGGATACATTAACATGATAGCGATATGATTATGTCGGAATGGACATGAAGGGTTTCAATTATTTACAGGTGATGTGGCCGTTGAATTGGCAATGAAGTGGCTCGTAAATTACCGTCTCTGTCTAATCAAGCCTCCAGCAGAATAATGGAGCAAGCGCTGCCATGGAGGAAGATCCCTTTCTTTCTCTCGTTCCCTCCGTCTTTCTCTCTCTCTCTGCTGGGTATTTTGTGGATGGGGAGGTTGGCTACACTCATCCACAGAGGGATGATGACACTCTCCAAATGACATTGGTTGAAAGGCAAGAAATGTGCCAGTGAGCGCAGGTTTAAAACCCCTCCACTTCATCACTGCTCAGTGCTTTACTGCGCTTTATGTCACCAGACAATGATACAGTGACAGCCAAGCATCAAATGTGCAGCACCAGCACCTAATGTGCACCTTGGTTTTGTGCCTGAGAGAGAGAGAGTGTGTGAGACAGCCGTATAGACACACAGAGAAAAAGAGAGAGAGGGAGGGAGAGAGACAGAGAGAGAGATATAGGGAGAGGGGGAGAAAAAAAACTAAACAGAAGAATAGTGGGATGCTGTAATGGTTGGCATGGCTCGGCTCCAATGCAGCCCTCCCGTCAGTAGCAACACTGTTCAGACGAAGCACAGCCAGCCACCAGTCGCTGGCTCCTTTGTAGCATCTTCCTCTGAGGCCTGTGGAGCAGAAGTCTGTTTAGCTCAACGATGGTGTTTTTTGATTGAGCAGAATCAAATGGCAGGGAGTTTATTAGCCTGTTTTAACGTGTCCCCCGGTGAGTGTGTTTGATTCCTGGCATTTCGCACTGATATGGAGACCTGGTACGATTGAAGCAGCAGCCACTAAGGAGCGCGGCCCACCAGCAGGTAGCGGGCCATCGCTGTCTTCGACTCAAAAATTCAATTATAACGCTCTCATCTCACATCACGAAACATATTGAGTCAAAAGCTGAAATATTAATAAAAGATAACAAGAAATTGAAAACCAGAGTAAAAATGAGTAAATGAATGCAGAGTAAATGAAACTCTCTTTTTGTGAAAGAAGGAACCTGCAGCTGAAACAGGATCAGAGGTGGCAACCTCCTTTGGATAGTAAAGAAAGAAAAGGCAGGAAACAACAGCCTGTCACTTCGTTAAATGTATTTTGATGACTTTAACACAGAGAGATTGTCCTTGTGAGCAAAACATGCAAGTATCATTTGTCACAGTTCTGATTTTCTTACTGTACCAATCTATAAACAGCAACAGGATCTCAGGATCCGGCGTGCTGCTCACACTCATACGAGAGCAACCGGTGGCTCTGGATTGTTCAAAGGTGTGAAGATGTGTGAACGTGCTTGTCTCCGTGCTTCCCTGTGATGGACTCGCGCTCTGTTCAGCGTGTGACCTGAATTTGCCTGATGTAAACTGGGACAAGTTTTCCCTAAGTTGGAGAAAGCGGTGCTCGAGATAGATGGATTGTTTGCCTTTGTTTCACTTTGAAACCCCCAAAACTTCAGTTGTAATGTTTGCTCTACTAAACCAAGACCGTGTGTGTGTCACACGCTTAAATTCGTCGCATTTTTTTTCCCACTACGTCAGTGTGAAAATTGAAAGCAAAAAAGTGCCAGGAAACAGTGCGCTGCTCGCTTTGTGCGAGGCCTACAAAAGTACATCATCCCTTAGGTACTCCACTGACTTCTATTGACTGCCTTTTTGTACCACAACCCGTGTTTACAACCTCACAAAGCTTCTCATCTGTATTGTATAGTATATTAAACCTATTTTGAGGAAACAAAGACAGGGATTCGCCTTCCCCACCCACCACCATCACAATCCATAATCACCTTAGGCGGTTTACAGTAGAAGGAAGAGAGGGCCCACGAAGAGAGAGCTGGAAATGACAGGAAGATGGAGAGGCAAAGGGGAAGTGAGATAAAAGTGAAACGTAATGGAGAGAGAGTACCACCTACCGTTCTGGTGTCTTCTTGCAGAGGAAGTGTTTGGAGGGGAAGACGGGGTGGTCTCTCCCAGCCACAGCCTGAGCGCGATTTTCTCTGTCTCTCCTTGAAGAAGTGATAGTGAGGTGACTGCACCCACAATTAGGGCATGAGAGGATTAGTGGCGAGTGGGAAGGTGGTTGGGGGCTGTTTTTGTTTGTGTGCCTACTATTCCCTGCGAAGCATTGTTGTGGTTGATCTGTGATTTTTTTTTTTTTTCTCAATCCCATGTTCTCAAAAATAGAAACATCACAAACAACATAACAAGCTGATGTGAAAGAGGAGCGAACGGGAGGAGGGGAAGTGAGGAGCCCAGTGTGTGCTCTGCTTCTGAATGTGTTTGCAGTTTTCCTCCGACTTTCCCCGTCGCTACGTAACACGTCCTCGGAGCCTGTTTATTCTCTGCTCCCTCCTTAATGCCTTCACAGACGCCAAATCCCCAGCAACCCCCAAAAATGTCTGCACATCGCCGCATCTTTGCATCTATTTCAATTGCATTTCATCTCCTCCTGACGAACGCGGAGCTCACAGGGGGGGTTGAAGACACAGCATTAGGGTTATTATGAGTTTAAAGCACTTAAAAGCTTTCGGGCATCCTGACACTAGACGATGCAAGGGTCCAGAGGAGCAGGGAAGCATTACGCTCCAGTTTTTAGAGAGGAGCAAGTCCCAAACGTGTGTGCTTGAGTGTTTGTAAGTGTGCCTGTGTATGTTTGTGCTGTGTATGCATTTATAATATATGCACGCGAGGCTTGTCCAGTCTCGAGGAGTCCTGTGCCATGTCTGGAGGACTCCTCAGCGTGGCCCACGGCCGCCTGTATTAGCTCAGTGCTCGGCAACAGCCAGTTTCTGTATCACAGCATCTTAGGCCAACTCTTTAGAGCTCTCTCCCCTAGGTCGCACATGGAATTTAAGAGCTTTTCTGAGGCAAAGAGGTGTGACTCGCCCTGAGACTCCCCTCTTGCTCTTTCTCTGCGTCTGTGTCTCTCCCCTCTTCCTCTCTGTCTCTCTCTCCTCTCTCCCTTACTTATTTCTCCTCACTTTATTTCCCCCTGCTTTGCCGCTCCACTCAAGAGTCATGGGGCGCACACTCAGCGGTAAACCAATTTCATTTAGTATGTTTTCACATTTTTATCCAATCATGGCATGCTCAGAGGTTTCGAAAGCCACATGACGCTTTTATTGGGGCCTAATTAAGGATCTCTGATTTAATCCATGTAATTTAATAGAGATCAGTCATGGGTGTGAGGCTCTCGCTCTGTGCATAGGGAAGCCGAAGCATTCCCGCCCCCGTCCTTTATTGCAACAGGTCAGGTTAAAGGGTCCTGCACAGGGGGATAGAACTAATATTTGGTGTCCACACTCCACCTGTTGGACGGTTCGGTGCAGAGGGGTGAAGTGTTGCGCTCTGTGGCTTCTCTAAGCGACGGCAGCGGCTGCAGACCACAGGCGTTCAGGTGGTTTCACTGCCACCAGCAGATCTCTGAGTACCCAAAGCTATCCACTCTGTAATTGCCTCTTGGCTCCCTCATTGTTTTCGTTCATTTGCTTCGCTGCATACCAAAAGTGGTTGGAGTACTTTCATTTGTTATTTTTGTTTTTTCGGAGGTGTGTCTACATCATGGCGTGATTGGCGCAGGCTGCCTCATTATTATTGTTTCACACTTACAATCAACCCTCGAGACCGTCTGATAAATTTTCAGCTTAGTCGTGGATTGTGATCATTTCGGCTGCTCTCGCAGGAGGATTGAAATGCAATGCAGAGCAGCAATTCCTAAGCCTTCCAGTGAATTGCATGAATGAGAATAGAGGGGGTGAAGGGGGGTGGGGGGGGAAGGGAACTGCTTGGCATTGTTCTGTGCTTTTCAGTAGCCCCTCACAGCCCTTCATCCAGCCAGTGTTGTGACGCAGTGTCGGGCCAGAGAGAAAGCAGAGGAGCTGCGAGCGGCCCGGGTTGGCTGGGGTGAGGGATTGCGTGCTGGGAGGTGTCTAGACGGTCTGGGATAACAGGGCAGACAGGAAGAGCGAAGGAGACGAGACTGGCAGAGGAGTCTGGGCCAGAGGGAGGCCATGTCGAGGGCATGGCTGGATGGGCGACTTATCTAAAATCACGTCTAGTCGCTGTGGACTTCAGCTTCTGGACACTAACGGCATTGACAGTTGACAGGGACAGCGGCCACTTCCTGGCCCAGCACACCATCACTCAGTCCGGCCTCAGACAGTGACATTTCCTTTCTGTTTCTCCCCTGACTGACTGCTATTTGACTCCGTGGGGCGACGCATGTAAAGCGCAGACAAACAACTGAATCGGTCAGAAAGTTTTTTGTCAACAAATCCTCCCTCTTTAATTTTAAGAACAGACGTTTTTTTGTTGCCTATAAAAGCGCTCTGTGGCGGTCAGCCTCGATGTTGAGGCCTCCTGTCTGGTTCAGTCATGCTAAACTACAAGGCTTTCCTCAGTAAATTCACAATCCTCAGGATGTCTTGACTCTTATACAAGGTAAGAGCTTTTCCCCCCTTTTTCCAGCTGATCCTTGGCAGATGAGGGAAAATGTGATGACTAATGTCTCCTATGTGTAGGACTTGGTCCCCTCTCACTGCCGCTCATTATGCCTGAGCCCTACGACAGTTTGGAGGACGTTGGAGGCATTGCTATGTTGGCCATATGCTTTCCACGGCTCCTATCTGTCAGAATGTCAGGACATGGCGGGGGTGCGCTTTTCTGCACCAACAGAGGAGCGGAGCGCAACTCTACAGGAGGGCCTCATTACCGACACTCCCCCTCCCCCCCACCCACCAAAAGAGACTCTGGGCTGAACGGGAAGACATACTGAGCGCTGTGTTTAGAACCAGAGGGTGAGCCATTTAAAAAGCACTCAACCCAAGCAACGCCCCCCCCCCATCCCCATCCCTCCCTATAGCTCCATTATCACAGCAGAAAATGTGACACAGGATTTTTTTTGAGGTTGATGCTTTAACAAATTAGCAAAGTAATTAAGGCAAACAAATCGATTCCCCCAACATTTTAATTGAACTTTTGTCTTTGTGGCTCCATCTGGCCCATCCTACCTCCTATCAACCACACACCTCCTCTGTTTATTGGGACTTTTTTCAGGACAAAAAAAGTTAAACCCACTGTAACTAACGTTGTTCTGGTCCTCACATCGAGCCACTCAGTGATGTGTAAAAGTCGTTTTTTCGAAGATTTTTTTTTCTTGGAGTGTTTTTTTTTTTTAAAGTGCTGTGATGGACTGGCGACCTGTCCAGGTTGTACCGGCCTTCACAAAGTGTGAGCTGGGATCCCATCCAGTACCCTGCGAGACCCTTGGACGGAAGAAGTGTGAACGAACTGTGAATGACTGGTTTTCTTTTAGCCTCTGTGGGACCGTGGAGGCTGCTGTCTGTTTTTACGTGTTGCAAACATCTAAACCACAGAACACGAGTATCTGTCCGTCAGACCATACTGACTGGTTTACATCCTATTGTCTTGAGGAGGAAGAACAAGAGACATCTTGCGCGAACTTGCTGTGTGTTGTTTCACATCACCCTGGCGTTTATTCAAACGGGCGTTCTTCTGACGAGTTCAGTGATAATTAGGAAGTGGAAGCAACAAACGCAGCGTGTGATGTCATGATTGACAGCTGCTCTGAGTGAAGTCGTCACTCGCTGTTGGGTCAGGAAAGTGTGTAAATGGCGCCTTATTGCCGTGAATTTACCGCTTGGCCTGCTGCTCTGATCATGTTCGCAAATGTTGTCACAGTACTCGATGGTAGCGCTCGCAACGAAATTTCCCTGTTACACTCGGTAACTGAGACGAGTTTCAGAGTATCCGCGAAAGTTCGTCTTCATCTCGGTGTTCCATCCCGAGGAGCGACTGAACCAGGGGACTGAAAATACTACTTTTGTGAAAACAGCTGGCTAAAATACTTCTTGTGTTTCCATGTGAGCTGCAAGTGATAAAACAAGAAGCTTCGCCCTCTTCTCTCCGAACCTGCAAGCTCCCTCACTGCGTTGTGGCTTGTTTACATCGGCTCCACATCTTCTCTGTTTTGTGGCACAATACAACACCTGGCACACATTTTACTGTGGTTTCAGTGGTTTTGTGCCCATTCAAGATTCTTCCGGATACATTGCTGTGTTTATGCGGTCTGCATAGCAGAAAGAAGCACAAAGAAATGTGTATGAAAGCTCCCCAGTGTAAGACCTTTTTATTTGGAGTTTGCATGTTCTACCTGTGCGCGCGGAAATTCTACATTATTTGCGTTGCGTTCTCCCTCTTTCTGTGTTGACTTTGTGAACGTGTGAACTGCCCATTGCTTCCAACATGAGCGAGAATCGAAAGCTGATCTTAGAAAGAGCAAATTGTTTTTTGTGTTTTGAAAACTCCTGCTTTTATATGTAGGTGAGAGTGTGTGCTTCCGCTGGTAATTGGCTTCACTGTAATGTGAAATCGACGATCGAAGAGGGACTCAACAGCACTGCGCATCGAGACAATTTGAAGGGCTCCAGGGCACAAAAAGGGCTGAGAGCCACTGTTCTGGGATAAACTTAGCAGCAGCTCTCTCCACTCGCGCGTCTTTACAAGAGAAAGCAGTCAGATCTCTAACAATTCTCAGCCCTCCATCACCATTGATCCTTTAATTTTATACCTCGAGCCCACTTTCAGATGGCCGAGGCAAAAATCAAACCCGTGCCCTTCACAATCTGTAATCTATCGCGTCTGAATTAGGGTGCATTAGTGGTCCGGTCACTTCTCACTCAGGTAGTTGAACCGCTCAGTGGAGGGAGGCCCCATTAGAAACCAGCCAAACTTTGGAGGCGATTCTCTTTACGACTTCTCAAGGGAAACATTATTGTTCAGAAAAGTTATCTCGGCAGGGGTGAAGTCACATCTCGGCTGACTAATGACTATCAAAGCAGCTCATCTGAATGGCGACTTTATTTTCAGACTGTCTTGCCACCATTTTCTGTCGGATCGCTTCGGCCTTTGAATAAATTCATTCGCAATTCATGTAGAAAATGTCTATTTCAAATGAATGAAATGCTGCCGCCCTCATAGACAAGACAGCTGGATGGTCACAAATGCCTCCATATTAGTATATTTTACATCCAGCAGTGAAGTTCTATTATGATACCGTCATTAAAGAGCGCGAGTGTATGTATATCTAAAATATTCATGATGTTTTGCACTGTCACACAATCACGGAGGGTGATGTAGGTCTTTAGAAACGAAAATTGGAAAGCTGATCCAAACAAGCTGCTCATCTGTATAATTGCATTTATGCTAAGATTCTGCGCCGCGAAGGTATCACTGCGTTATTGCTGCAGTTGTTTCACACTTTTGCGACCGACTCGATTGCAAACGATACATTTTCTGCAAACAGCGGAACTCCGTCTTCTCGCGTTGACCGCGAGCGGAGGAAGAGATGGCGTCCCGATGGGGAAGGTGGGGGGATCATTTCAGCGGCACACAATGCTATCCCACGTCCCCTAATTAAATTGCTCAGTTCCATGTAGTGTGGAAGCTAGCGGCTCGGCAGATGTAGCGCCATGTTAAACTTTATGTTGCTTGAAAATGGCTTCCGCTCCGAGTGCATTTGAGACAGAGATGGTTTGACTGTAAAATGATGTGTTTTATGGCACCGTTATCGGGGCGATATTCCTTAAAGATGCAGCGCTGCACACTCTGCCGTTCTCTGTCTGCAGGAGGGAGCAAATTGATATGAACAGATCAACAGAGCTATGCCCTTCTGGACGTCCTTGGCACCATACTTGGCCCAGAAATTGATTTCTCTCCATATCTCCTATGCCAAAAAAACTCTCATTCAGAGATTTTATACTCCCACTGCTGACACATTTTGTTCAGGTTTGGAGAGGATGTACTGTTGGAATGTCATTCATTTCCCAACACATTTTTTTTCCTCGCACTTTTCAAGCAACCTAATAGTCTCACATTGTATTTGATAGTGGTATTTGTCACTTTTGTGTACGTGTACGTATACTCACATACATGTGTGAGAGCTCTCTGTGTATAAATTGCCAGGCGCAAAGAGATTGCTTTTGATTTAATGGCTATTGTGCTTGACATTGTGTGTGTTCCACGGTAGGAGTGTGTCCTTCTCTTGCCTCTGCCATGGCGGGTAAACTCTTCCAGTCCAACGTTGTTTAACACACACCCACACACACATGCACACACGTACTTCACACAAACACACATATCGTGCCTTGGCCATGCTCCATTAAGTGGCCTGTGTCTTAAACAGGAGGCTGACGTAAATACCGGGCTTGGGAATATAGGACGGGTTGTGTATATGTGTTTGTGTGGGTCTCTGTTTGTGTATCTCTGCTCTCTGTTTTATTCTCTATGTCCTTATTGTCTTTCCCAAGGGACTCCCTCCCCCTACACACACACACACACATACACACACACACACACACACCCTCCCCTCTGCATTTGTGGCTTGCTGAATTCTATTGATCAGGTTGTGAAAGCTTGAATGCGTGATGAGGAGAACATGGGTAGAGAGGGGAAAAAAAAGAACTGGGGTAGGATTTGTGCGTCTATGTGTGTATTTCTGCGTATGTACGATTATTTCTTTGATAAGTGATCAAATAATCAAAGATAAAATACAGTATTCCCTTCTGGATTTGAGGTGCAAACTTCAGTTGTTGCTCACGCCGCTGCCGATATCGCGGTGGCCATTTCTACTGGCGTGCAGCACCTTTACGCGCTGCTCTTTTCACAGACGCTGTGAATGAAGATTTATAGCTCGGCGATATTATGTTAAGACCCTATTTCATAAACTTTCCAGTCAACTATCGGGCTGTAACAAAGGCGCACATTGCGCGAGCACGAGAATCTGAAGTAGCTGCAGGTGAAACTGCAGGCGAAAGGTCACCTGCGTCATTGTTGTTACAGATGGCAAACTACAGTTGAGTTTTTACAGTTTGAGCAGCTTTTGTTGTTTGCGTGGCTTTTAAAGGTTGGAGAAAACTGGCAGAAGTGTAAATTTGAGCAGTTGGCATGTTTGTGCACCGGGAGGTGTGAATGGAGGTTGCCTCCCACAGAGACAGACTGCTACTGTTCAGACCCTCCCTCAGGGCCACACCATTGTCAACATGGAGCGTCGAGTAGCACAGCACAATACCGACGCTGGTGCGATCAACGTGGCTGGATGGGCTCCTCTTGTTGTTGTTGTTGTTGTTGCCGTGAGAGGTTGGAACTCCTCCCGTCGATCCGGTGGTCTTTCTGCTGAAATCTGGCTAAACTCTGGAACCTCGAGGATATTTTTTTTTTGTTTTGTTTTACATAAGAGATAAAACAAAAGAGAAACACAAGCATAAATAACCGAGAAATTCTTTTGTGTTGTCTGGATTTGTTGTGATGGCTGAATACTCGGCTCGGTTTATTTTTGGTGCTCGGTTTGGTACTCGGTAAATAATTCATGTGTATTTCCTGCATGCGCTTCTTCTATCCTGCAAACTAGCGACGTCCGGGAGGAGCCGTCTTTTTTTTTCTGGCAATGTTTCAGGCCACTTACTTCTTAGAGGGCAAGGTCAATGCTAATCAGTGCTTACATAATGAATTTGCATGATCATATGGGCTTTCCATCCTAATGACACCGGCAGAAAATGCCATCTCATACTTAGCCCCGGAATATCCCATCAATGCACAAATGGCAGCCCTCTGTAGTGATTAAGGAAGCCTTGACACATGGTTAATGTTGTTATCACGCTTTTCAAACCACTGCGTGACCGTCTGTGTCTTGTTGATAGGGACATTGACATCCTGGAAAGCACCGTTCCCATCAAGAAAGAGATGCATTGTGGGATAAAAAATTAATATGTCATCCGCTGAGAGTTTGCCCGCCTGACAAAGAGATGTTACAACCTGAACCGTGGCAGAGGATTTAACGGGACAGAGCAGCAGCGTGAGCTTTCCATCGAGACTTTCTTTCTTTTTTTTTTTTTTTCAGCCCATGACCGTCGTCTGACGCAGTGGGTTGTGTTTGTAACACACAACACATCATTTCTAGCTCTTTTTTTTTCCCCCTTCGAATTAAAAAAAAAAGCCACACTTTCTCTCCTGCTTCTTTTCCACCCTGAGGTCCAACAAATAAGGCACAAAACAAAGAGTTGTTTGAAGAACAAAGTGAACCTGCCACATACAACGACTGCCTGGAGACGAATCCCATCGCCTAGATTGTATGCTTTCAAGACAGGGGAGGGAAAAGCATCCCTAACAACAAAATGATATAAATTACCACTGTTATGGTCTATACGGTTCAATTTAATGTGCTTGTAATGATAAATTATTTTGGTTATGAATCTAAAGTGGACCTGAGTGCAGTTGGAGCAGCAGGACTGTTAGAACAATTGCAGCTGTCTCCCAGGGCTGTGGCCATTAGTCAATAAATTAGAAAGTAATTAGTTTCTGCTTCTGTGGCTCTATTTGAAGCGCTTCACACAGGTGTAATGAAAATTTATTGGAGCTGTTGATCCGGAGGAGGGAAGAAAAGTAGAGGATTTGTAGCGTGTGATTGTAATGTAGGATTTCCATCTGCCTTTCTCTCTCTTTGTGTGCACGCGCGACAGGTAAGGTTAGCCTCAATGGTCAAGTGGAGTTTAAACACTGTTAGTTCCCCAAACACTTTGTTTAATAAGCAGGAATTTTTGGGGGGAAATTTTCATTTATTCATTTGTTCATCCATAAAAATTTGTATTCGCTTTTTCAACCAACTAATCAATTAAAGTAAAATATCAGCAGCATAAGTATAAAAAATTCCTTGCAATAATTGACTTTTTTTTAACCCTTCAATGGAGCTGAGAAAATTACTTCCAGTTCTGACTACTCACATTCAACAGATGCTGAATGACGTCCGAAAGTAAAACGAAGCTCTGTGGCACGTTATAACACACGAGACTCCTGAAACGGACGAGACGGCAAAGTTTTATTGTAAAAAACTGTCAGATGAGGCGGAGACGAGAGCACAGTCGTGTGCAAAAGGTGCAAGACTGAATTTGCACATTACCGAAGCGATTCGTGTCTTCAGTATCACCTCGACAGTAAAAACGCAGCGGCCGAACAAGGATACTTTATTTACTATTTTACTGCTCTTTCTCGATGTGCTTGAAAGCACAGAATCATTAAAAGCTACACAAAGTGTGGAAGAAAGGTGATGAAATCTGTTTAATTGAAACCGTTGCTTCTTCTGTCAAATACTGATATGTGATTAAAATGTGATTAATTCTGATAATAAATTACTCTGGAGACTTGCTCTCGTTTTTAATAAACGTAGTATTAGTTCCCGACCTAAAACGTGTTTCGCTCCTGGGTTTGGGCAGCCATGGCTCGGCTGGTGGAGCGGTTCCATCCCCCCGCCTGTCCCCTCCCCGTGTGCTGGAGTGTCCTTGGGCAAGACAATGAACCCTCACCCAGTCGGCTTGGGCGTCTGAGCACTTTGCACGGCAGCCATCGCTGCTTGTTGTCGAAAGGGTGAGCGTGACTGATCGCGTCAGGCGCTTTGTGACTGCTCGAGCGGCAAACTGCGATCCATAAATGAAAGGCCATTTACCTTGAAAAAAGAAGCAAAAAAAATCCATGCAGAAAAACCAAAACTTCACAGCGAACATTTGCATATGTATGACATTAAGGAAACGTAAGGTTTCATCTGGGTCCATCGGTTTTTCCCTGTAATTTGAAAATGTTTCCTGTGCCCAATCACGCTGATGTGAGAGACAGCTACATCCCTTCATTTGGATTCCGTGTGCTTTTTGGCCAGCAGGCATCTCACCACCCTTTGTTGTTCGCACCGCGCACTAATTTTTTTTCTGTGTCATCTTGACGCACCGCCTGTGTCTTCTCACTCCCTCATAAAAAAAGAAGGGGTGAGAGAGAGAGAGAGGGAGAGGGAGACAGAGAGAGAGAGAGAGACTCCGACTTCAGCCATCAGGTTTACCTAATTGAACAGCTTCGCATTCCTCTTTCATGCCA
>JAUESE010000060.1:13543227-13557074 GCA_032274725.1 Malacoctenus triangulatus
TTGCAACACCTAAAGTTTAAGTAGGTGTGTTTCACATTATATTTCTTGTGTGAGTCAGACAGCTTCTCTCTCTCTCTTTCTCTCTCTCTCTCTCTCTCTCTCTCTCTTTCTCTCTCTCTGTTGTCATCTTTAATCCTGTTAATGATCCTGAAATAACTCAGTCCTCCTGACAGCGACATGAAAGATGTTCAACTGTCTGTAACATTAATGTTAGACCACGTCCACAGCACCTGTGACGCATTTAACTCAGTGAACAAAAACAAAAAACCATGTTGGTTGCTGAAGATTTAATTCTTTTAGCTTTCTTATGATTATTCTTTGCTTCTTCTTATATTGGTCATTAGTTTAAATTAGCTACTTCAAAGAAAAGATAAAATCCAGATTATGGGTTATGACCTGTATCCACTTATTGAACCCCAGCTGACCTTGAAACGAGTGAACGTATAAGAGATTGATCTACAAAGTGGCGACAGCGCAGGAAACATATTAAAGACTCAATTATAAAATAAATACAAAGTTAATTCCCCAAATCACTAGTCACGTTTCTAAATTGAGACACCTACAGTATTTCAGTAATTACATCAGAGTTGAAAAAAGTAAATGTAATTAGGTGTTAAATTTTAGAGAGGTGGCTTTAATCATGTAATCAACATCGTACCAGTAGTGCAATACTGAGAGTGATTTAAAAGATATTTAAATCGTAAGAATTTTTGGCAGAAATGTGGCACATTAAATCATCCATAAATACCAAATAATTTGTACTCTGACAGGGTTTTAAGATTAGCAGCATGTTGTCTATTGAGACCAGGGAGAATTTCAGCGTTAAATAACACAACCTACATCCACTTAGAGATGAGATACGTGGTAACTATTCAAATTTGTTTCGAAGCACTGCTTTGTTCCCGGGAAAGTTTGTATCCACCACAGAAGTATCCACCCTGTATGCCCAGCCTCTAGGTGGAGCTGTAAGGCGCCAAAAATCAGAGAAGACATTGAGCCTCTGTAAATGAGATGGACACAGCTAATGCTAATGTCCAGAGGGTATAAAGGTATCAGTAGACGTACAGTGTCATTACAGTATCCAAATGGGAACTGTGGGAGTGAGTTTCCAGATTCATCCACTCACAAGTCGTGTTTTTTGGGTTTAGTGTACGCAGGCTTCGTCTGGATGGGAGCCAAGGTGATAAACGCGCAAAAAAAAAATTGCAGATGCTCTTAAACCCGCCTGTGTGTGGACGGGGCCTGAAATGCACAAGAAAAAGATAAAAAATAAATGGCAAGTTGTATAGGTGTGACATTTAATACTGGTGACAATAGACACATGACATAAACATTCAGGTGAAAGCCTCCTTCTGCCAGTCTTATTAGATTTTTTCAATTTCACCTTTTCTCGGTTAGGATCTCCTTTATAATGGAGGCAAACGAAAGAGGTGGGGAAAGAAAAATGTTCTTTGGAGTCTGGTCATCCATGACTTACACAACCCAATTCCATGCCTGTTTTGCCTGCCAAAGGCTCGCAGGGCTCGGTATTGTAAACACACCCTGAGATGAAAAGCATGCTGTAGAATATGTTGTCCTGACAGTCAGGAGAGGTTTTACATGGTGTGGAAATGTGCTATACAGCACCTATCAATTATTCTTTGATTTATTTTTTTTTCGGCCCACCTTTCGTCGGTGCTTGTCCGACAGCCTCCAGATCTCCGCTCCCGTATCTTTTCCCAGCTTTTTCTCATCGGAAAAAGCTCTGCAAGAATGGACAGCCATCCACCCAGGGAAGCAGCAGAGCACTTAATCGTCCTCTGCTCGTGGCATCCTCTAAAAATACGCAAAGATATCATTGGGCCTCTCACCCAAGGAAGGAGCCAACATGCTGTGAATTAAAAGGCAATCTGGTAGAACATGCAATAAGGTTTGATGGACTTAGCTGAGAGAAACATGGCTTTGAGATGCCACTCACTCCACAACCTGCCTCCCTTCTGAACCTTTGCAGCCCTTTCTAAATTACTTTTTTTTTTACTGACCAGGGGCAAATTTTTTTTCCGACAAGTCAGTATTTTTCTTGGAAGACAGTTTCCAGTCGAGAAAGTTGATCTTTTCTCTGCAAATTATCATCGACTGTCTCTTTATTCTCACCTTTCAAATGCATTTTTTTTCACTCTTTCCATCCATTCTTGAACTTTCTGTCTCTCTCTGTCTCAGTTTCCTACACCTGATTTGCCTTTCGCAGACAGGGGGAGTACAGTAGGTCTGTCAGCCCCGGAGGACTGAGCGAGATCAGAAGACATGTCAGAAGTCTGGTGGGTCTTTTCCACATGGACCCCACTCAGTTATGTGGTTGAAAACTGATAGAGAAAGAGCAAACACAGCCCTAGGTCCAGACCACAGGTCTGCAGCCACGGGAGACGGGGATGGCTCCTGACTACGGCCAGACAGACATCCTCCAAGAAAGCGGTGTATCCACAGGGTGGGCTGCTCGGTGAAAGAATGTAATTCTGTGTGTGCTCCACTCGACAATGGCCAGAAACACAGTCAGCTGCATGCACAGAGGGAGAAGGAGAGCGCGAAGTGACAAATAGACAGTGTACTATAAGTGACCATTGTTTGAGTTGCCAAATTGCTCTGTTGTTGGCCAGCGATTATCTGTGCTACAGAACACCATGATGAGTTTTCAGTTTGGAGAACATCGGAGGAGAGGAAAAAGGGAGCAAATAAAGGCCTTCCCTGTTGGCTACGTGTGATGACTTAGCCAAGCCAGGAGACTTATAGCAGAGCCTGACACATAAGGCCTGAGGGCCTGTATCACTTTGAAACAAGAAGAGGAGAAGCGGAATAAAACGACCTGCATCTACTCCAGAGACCTGATGTATTCCACTGTATTACAGTGCCCCTGAATGGCCTTCGGTCGGAGGTGAGCAGTGGCAGTTTCAGCTGGCTCCCGGGACAGTGGACAGGAGGCCTGGTCAACTGGAAGACAGTGAGGGTCACAGCTTCCCCTGGGGATGAAATATCCCAAAGGGGGTGGGCAGATGGGGTCTGGAATGAGAGTATTCTCAGACAGGTGGATGGCTGTCACCCTCATTTTGCCACCGCCAGCAAGCAGGTGGCCTCTCCCTCCTCCTCCTCCACTCGGGGGTCACCTTGACATGGCACCGCTTCCCCCTGGGTCCCATCCCATCATATATACACTCTATATAAACACACAGACGCACTCGTGCTCACACGCGGACACAGACACACCCACACCGATGGCTCTCCGTGACTCTCAGTCAACCCCGGCACCTGGGGACTGGGAGCGTAAACAGTCGCTCTCAAGGTTGAACCCAGGTGTTTCATTTCCATTTAGGCCCTCATCACATTCCCAGCCTCCTCCCCCTGACTTTGGGCATAACACAGACGGAATAGTCATTAAATTTTAGATTACCTTCTCTTTGCCTTTGTAGATGTTGAGATGCACGGGGTCTATTTTAAATGTCTGTCTATGAAATAATTATCTCCCAAGTCTGTGCACCCGACATCTTCAAAAGAGGATGTTCCATTGATGATTTTTGCCCTACATCATAGCTTTGCTCTTGCCGTGACTCTAAAGCCCAATATAGCGTAATTAAACTAACAAAGTGACATCAATAAAGACAGAAGTGCTCTGTAATTACAGTCTGTGCTAGGACATCATAAGCAGGCAGTGTCATCACCCTAACGAAGGAAATAAATCGATGGCAGACAGACAAAGCCCCGCTTTACGATCCCCCTCTCCTCTGACACACAAAGCCAACCATAAACACGAGTAAGGCAGGAGTTTAATGGCAATCTTAAAGTTGCGGAGGCCACTAGCTTGTCTTTACTGCTCCTGCCCTGCAACACAATGGGTGTCTTGACACTTTCACCACTCCCTACTTCTCCTTCATTAGCTGTGCTTCTCTCTGTTTCTCCTCTTCTCTTCCCCTTCCCTTCTACATGGTGTCTGGTCTCCTCTCCCTCCGGAGACACATGAGTGGCAGGCCTCCCCCTTAATAACCGTGTTTTCCAATTCTGACGTGCTTGCACAAAAAACAGGCACATGGATATATATATTTATATATCTATATATTATATTTATAGATAGATAGATAGATATAAAAAATATATACACACAAATGAACACAAGCCGAAAAATAATATGTTGCAGGATTTGAGATTGGCATTCCCACGTTGCCTCTTCCTGCAGAGAAGCATGTGGACAGCGAGGCTAAATGTCAGGGAAAGATATTTAATTCCACAAACGCACACACACTCATACTGACACTCACACACACACGCACACGCAGGCAAGTGCACTCAGACGCCCAACGTGGACAAGGCACCCCACACTGATAGTGTGTGGAGTGTGAGGCTAAATGTCAAGGGATGATGTAAATTCGCATGATTGCTTCCAGAAGTAGTTCATCACAGTGCCAGATCAATGTCCCATTGTCCTCCAAGAATTTTGCAGAGCAGGACAGCAGGGCCTCAGTATTAGCAGCAGGCCATGTTTGTCTGTGTGTGTGTCGTCGGTGTGAAGTGAGAGGTCCTCTCCAAACATATAAAAGCCCACAGTTTCCATCAACCCAGTGTTTTATCAAGGCTGACCCATTTTCCCGGGAAAACACATAGTATAAACTTGCAGAGGGAAAACATTCAGTAATCTACATAGATATTTCCCGACAGTGTCTGCTGTGTACGTCATGGGCTCCAGCTGAGATTAGCCCCGGCTATATCCAAGCCTGTTACATGCAAACACGAGGGAGTGCATGGACCAGACCCAAGTGTCGGATCAGAAATGGGGACGTCTGCCATGTTTTTTAGTTTGTATCACATTCTTTATGCATCCAACGTGGTCTCGAGGCGACAGTATTGGATCTCCCTCAGTCCTCTCTCCCACCACACATCATTTGTTCAAAGGAGCCCTTCTAAATACGAGCCCTGAAAGAAATATGAGCAACTGATGAGTTGTAAACTTGTGGATAGTAACAAATGCATATATTGCGCTGATGAATAAAACATAGATTTATTCCAAGAGTGCGTCCTCTTGTTACCAGGCGGCACGGAGCCAGGAGGAAAGCTCCCACCGTGCCGGGCCGCTGTTTTGACTCCCCACTCCTGCCGCCTCCTTTGCAGAGGTGACTGATGAGCAGACTCACTGGTGTGTCAAATATGTGGGAAACAGTCAATCAGCTATGGCCGGCGTGACAAGCCTGAGCGCGGTGGTGTTTTGGAGATGCCGCTGGAGGAAGTGTGTAAAAAGTCATGCTCCGTGCCAGGCGGAGGATAAACATGTTATGGTTTTGGAATCGGAGGGTTACACCTCTCCCATTGCTGGGAGGTTTGGACAGACACTCTTTGCATCTGTGCTGGGTCCACTCGGAGCCGTGTGTGGAATTTATTACGCAATGCTTCTGTAATCTCGGACTGTTTACTCGCGCGTGTGTTGTATAACTCGAATGTTTTTGAACAATGTTTTTTATTTTATTTTTTTTAAAAAAAGGAGGAATAAACAAAGAAAGTAGGATCATTTATGCAGGAGAGGATGCTGATGTGATTTAGTGTGTGGGTGCTCCATGGGCCACTGAACCTGGAAAATGAGAAGGCAGAGGTGGCCATGATTAGAGGTGTGCCCTGTCGACTACTTTATGAGTGTATTCAGATTCGTGTGTGTGTGTATACATGTGCGCGGAGACGGCTGTGGGATTCTGTGTAGCGGAACACACACACAGTCTATCATCTTCATTGTCTGGGTAAAGCTCATCAGCGCCGGTGTGTATAACCAGGAGAGGCAGTTGACTTTCCCCTGTGCTGCTCTCAGTCACGTAGTGTGTGCAACCGTGTGTGTGTGTGTGTGCGCGCGTGTGTGTGCGTGTGTGTGAGGTCCTGGCCCAAGCTGAGGCATCAGAGACAGACCGAAGTGATCTCAGACACGTGTCAGGGGCCAAGGTCAAAGGTCATCATATGCAAACATGCCCAGAGAAATAGAGTCTGAGGGAGCGTTGGGGCCTGTGGGACCACTTGGCTCACACTCTCACCCATAACATCATACACCACACACACACGCCCACACACATACACACACACACACGCATGCACTCATGCACGCACGCACAGCCCCTGTCTGATCTCTCTCTTGTCATCCAGTCGTCCCATCTCTTTCTTTTTTCTCGTCCTCAGTTCTGCCGTTGATGATTCAGGCCTCAAAGCAACATCAGCAGAACATGTCAGATATAATATGATTATATCGTTTTGTCGCTTCTTTTTTTTTTTTTTTCTCATAGAAAAAGTCTGCATTGGAACAAATCAGCCGAGTTGATCAAAGATAGTTTCTAGTTTGTTTCCCTGTTTGGATTCGCAGACATAAATATGTTAAAAAGATTGATTGTATTTGCATATTTCTCTCTTCCGTGAAAAACAGTGGTGACAAGTTCTACTCTATGTTGTACCACAAATATGTGTATTTTATACTTGTCAGGATTTGAAAACAGGTTTTGTAGCTTTATCTAATTTAATTTGCATTTGAGAGGAATTATTGACTTTCTTGCATCATTTTTGCATCATGACTTGCCAGTATCAAGACGAATTTTAACCTAAGTGAAGGAGACAATAACATAAAAACAACATGGTTCAATCAACTCGATTGCAGCTTCAGCGCAGTGACAAGTTTCCCCATCCACTGTTTGATTCAGGGGAAATGTTTGAAGTTTTTTTGTTTGAAGAGGAGAAAAGTTACTGGAGATGTCACTTACACTTTGGGTGCGTTGTAGTGCAGAGCTGTCCAAACGAGGGGCCGTGGGCCAGACGCAGCCCGTGGCCCATTTTAAAACGGCCCACAGCAAACTTTAAAGACTTCATAAAATATGGCGCACAGATGTAACTTGACTGTGTTGTATTCATGTATTTTATAAGTTGGTGGAGGTTTTTTCCTCTTGATAGCTTTTGAACGAATTCACTTCAACCCAAAAATTCAATTTTTGTAAGAAAGTGCAGGAAATAATTTCAGCAAAATAACTAACTCAAATTTGAAGGAGTTGATCATCAGTGTTTCAAATGAGGAAATTGTTTTTAATCATTTTATGGTGTTTTTTTTTTTTTTTTTTTTTACCTCCTCAAATTGTGTAACCTGCAGTGTGGGAAAGATGTCGTTAATGCAATTTTTTAGCAAATCCAGTACAAACGAGGGGGTCCAAAACCTTTCTTAGAAGCAATTTAGGTGCCTCAGGGGGAAAAAAAGTTGTGAGTCACAGCTTTCAACTATTTATGTGCTCTACATTGTTGGGCAGGATCTGAGTATCTGCAGCATTTATGTGTCTAGCTTGAATTCATGAAATAGAAATCTTACATTGCCATAACGTTCTCTTCCGTTGTTTTGTAATTTCGCTTTTGAAAAAAAAAAACAAACACCGAGCCGACTCTCCGAGATCAGAGGAAATGTGTGGTTTCTACGACTGCCCTGCTCCACACTGACACAGTTGCACACATCCACAGCTGGAAGCTTCCCAATGCAGCCGCAGTCTGATCTCGGGGCCAGCTGAGCGGCTTTAATCTGTTTTGTAGAAAGTTGTATCGTGATTGTCCCGCACGCTGCTCCCTCTCCTGCTGCTCTACAAAGGCTGGTCAAAGCTCAGTTTGAAGCTCAATGAATCGACTGATTGCTGAGCATTTACTGCATTTATGAAAGTATTTATATACTTTTAATTCCTCACAATTTAAAAGGAGTGACTTGATTTAACTATCGCAGAGAAGACGTCATGCTGGCATAATATTCTTAGGCTCACACGGCGCCCCACAGGCTCAGCCTTTTGTGCTGAGAACCAAAGATTTTAATCACTGACAGTTACTTTCTCAAGTAAATGCCCTCTAATTATCTTTACATTGTTGCATTCTTGTGAACAATGCTCAGTAATCAATACCACTAATTCAAAATTCACCTCATCTCTTTGTCTGACCAGTATACGCCGAGGAACCTTTGCTCTGTCTTTACCAGCTCGCGCTGGTCGTCGTTCCCCTTTTTTTTTCTTCTATAAAGAACATATACGACGTGCCGGTTTCCCCTCTGTCGCTGCTCTGTACACTCAAAAGTCTGGCACAGGTTGTGTTTACGGAGGCGAATCACAGTGTGTCAGTGTTCGTGTAAAATCCCCAAACCACACACAGGGATCAGAGAAGAAAGCCGGCGCTATACTTCATGCCGGAATCCAATCCCAGCATTTCTGCGGAGGTGGCTCGGTCTCCAATATGTTTAGCGTTACACCTCAAGACTGTATCAGCCCCGCAATGCAAGCAATGCCTGAAATTCGATTTGATCTGCATGGCTACCATCACTTGACCATGGTTGATGTGTGTCCCTCTCCCACTCACTCTCTATCTGTGCCCGAGCCGCCGCCGAGCCCTGGGCTCCAATTAAACCCATGATGCCTGGCTCTGGTTGGTATGGTGACCAGACAGGGCACAGAAAGAGCTGTGATTCCCAGGTGAAAGGTGGGATAGACTTTTTGATTCGCTCCAGCACCCAGATCGAGTTACAGCTCAATTTCAACCTCTCGCCCTCATCGGTCTATCCTCATGACTAAAATAGGACCCAGGAATGGAAGGGTGAGGAAGAATAGCTTCTTCTTTTCCTTCTTGTCGTCGTCCCCCCACCCACCCGTCCCCCCGTCCCTAACTCACGACTCTTTTATCACACATTGCCTAACCTTATTTTTAAATGTTTATTTTGTATTAGGTCCATCATTTGCTGTTCCTAAACAGCTCATTTCTCCTCGACACGAGATGGATTGTTGTTGTTATACGTGAAACTGTCCGTGTTGATTTTCAGACTTTATTGGTAATCTCACTTGACTGTGATGAATTATTCTTTCACCCTATAATTTATGTTTAATCCTTGGTTTTTTTTTTTGGACACAGTTCGGTCGCAATCTAATGTGTTTTGTTTTGGTTCAGTGTCCGTGACTGTTGCCACGTCTTTGAATAATAAATGTCTGAACCCCTTAAAAAAACATCTTGATACATCTGAGAGACTTTATATCTGTAAATAAACTTCAGCTCCACAATAATTCTCTCTTTTTAACCCTCTCGATGTTCCTTTGCTCTCTGCTGACTTTTTTTTCCGGGGGGACGAATGGGACTCTTTAGATGTGTTTTATAGCTTGGTCAGCTTGTAAAGCAGCACTTCTAACTCTGTAGTTTTGTCTCACTTTTAAAAAGTTGAGTTTTTTGACCTCACTGGCTCTTTATCCCTCTCTCTTTCCAGTTGTTCTTACTGCTTGCGCTTTGTTCTTGTACCTTTTTTGTGGACAAGGCAGGATTTGTGAATTAATCATAAGTGGTTCAATAGCTGGCCCTAGCTGTGCTCCGTCACTGGGGGGGATCAATAGGGGAAGTTCAGTGGCACTGACTGCTCTGGAGGAGAGACAAGGAGGGCCACGTCCAGGTGATCCATAAACTTGGCCCCCGTGTGAGACACGGCGTGGAGGGGAGGTTGCTCTCGGCCGGTAATATTTCTCTTCAGGTCTCTGGAGAGTCATCCGGCCACCTTTATCTCAGGTGGATGTCAAGGTCCTCTTGTGATTCGCATGTACTCAAGGGTAGGACAGAAATATGAATGTAAAAGTAAATTCACAACACTTGTAGCTCGTGTCGTACACTTTTAAACGAACACTTTACACATTACTGCCAAAGTGCACTAGATTGACGCTCGAGGTTAAAATCCTGAGTTTGATTTGTCTTGTGCTTTTTCCTTCCTGCTCCCTGAACAACGTGCTTCGTTTTGAAACCGGCTTTTGCACATTAAGGGACGGTGACAGCTGTTTACGTTACTTGTCGAACGCAGTGTTCAGAAAATTGGTAAAGGAGAAATAAAAGTCTTTGATCCTTTGCTCTCGATTGGACCCCTCGAACACACACGGCCACATCATTAACTTGGCGGCCGAGTTCTCCTGCTGCTCATTTTATTAGAATGCGAGGTTGTTGTTACTAATAATGAAAACCTGACCTTTTCCTGCTGCAGTCTCGTTCAACTTAGATTTAATTGCATTAGTATTTTCATACCATGGGAGAACATAAGCCGCTAAAACAGCGGCTCTACCCCATGACATAAAATAAGGCTCTCTCCAATTCCCCGCTGGCCATGCATTATTGAAAATACAAAAGCATCCTCGTTACAAAGTGTCATAATAAGGCGCTGCAACAGGACTTAAGTTGACTGCACGCAGCGAGCAGTTGTTAACAGGAGCCTGCCTGTTGAGGAGCTCCATTCTTACGGCGCCTTCATGTACAACCGCTCTGAGACTCACCATGGATGATTTGTGGAGATTAGCAGGGAGGTTGTGAGGTGTGAATCATCGTCTGTTCTTCCAAGTAAGCTTACGCATATTGATTGAAGACTGGAAATAGCGTTCACCGCAAATATGATGTGGAAGGCTTTTTTTTTTTTTTTTTTTGAGGGAGCTGCTAAAAGTCATCAACGTTTCACCCCGGGTTACACACATCACACGCACCCACACGCACTCGCGTACTTTCCTCGCACACAAACTGACAGTGTGTATTTAAAGTGAATAGAAAATGTCTTCATAGCCAAAACCTTACAAGCACTGAATTTCAAATTGCGTGTCACCTAAGCTGTACATCAAAGCGGCACGTCAGGCGTCACTGTTATTATGCGCGCGTGTGTGTGTGTGTGTGGATGTGTGTGTTGACACAGTGAATGGAGCGGTGTAACCAGTGTATGACATGGCTATTTGTAAATAACATCCCAACCTCATCCACTGGCAGCCGCTGAGAGCTTTAAGTCTGAGTAGTGATGGCAGCCTCCCTGAAATGTGCATGAAACCAGCTTAGTGCTATCAGCGTAACATCACCGCCAGTCACCAGCCACCCTCTCATTCTGCCGGGCTGCTGCGGACCAGATAAGAGCAACGCCACCCTCCTCCCCTGCTGCTTCCGTCCGCTTTATGTCCCCCCCCCTCCTCCCCGCCTTTAACAATTCATCCACATCCCCCCCACCACCCCACCCCACCCCCTCTACACCAATTCACCCTTATCCTCTTTTACAAGGTCTTATAGGGACAGAGACACTGATGTGTGGCTACGACCGTAATTTATATTCTTTGTAAATTGTCTGTGATTTTTTCATTGAGATAAGTGCGGGGGGAACATCTGTTTTGTGCTGGAAGGCAGTGGGCCGGGGCCTGAGTTCTGTGGCAATCACCAGCAGTATAGATAGAGAGAAATAGGGGAGGCGCACGATCTGTCTCCCTATCCTGAGTTACAACTCCAGGCGCCCGGCTACCCCCTCATCATTACTGTTGTATTTAGCCGAGCACGCTAGGTAAACAAACATTGAGCTCCATCTGCACAGCCTTGGAGATCAGCATGTGATGCCATGTTTGGCAAACTTCATGATTCACTTTGGACTAAATCATGTCTGTTGTTGTTGTTGCCCCCCCCCCCCCCTCATAATTATCTCTAATACTTGTAGAAAAATGCGATGGCTTTGCAGCTTTATCAGACAGTCTGGAGTAGACAAAAAGATTAACGTGTTGCCAGGAAAGAGAGATGATGTGGTGCGATTTCAAAGATGTTGCATAACATGTTCCAGCTGACTGACCCGAACCGCGGCGCCGCCCATCCCCCCCCCCCATAATTATCCGATATCATTAAGTATTCATTGTTGAGGGCTGAAGCCACTCAGGACCTGCGTAGTAAGAGGAGTGGGCAATACAGTGACCAGGTGCCGCGGGCTCATTGGCAGTCTGGAAGGAACGCGACCCGCGGCGTCTCGACATACACGCGCCGGCGGGGGAGTCGGAGGGGCTACGGAGCAGCGCAGACGATGAATCTCAATCCAGAGGCCGTGGCAGATTTACATTTAAAGTAGTTTTAGCGAACGCCCCACTTCCTGATGCATTCTTTGGCAGGGCTGAAAGGAGCGGCTTATCTGCGAGTCATCAATTGCACGTGATGCGTCCAGATAGCAGCTTCCCGACGCGGAGCCAGCACCTTTCTGCTCGCACATCCAGCTCCAAGATGATCTGCCATCTAATAGAGCGCCATTGCTCCGCCGTGTAATTACATTACATGTGAAATACCTCAGCTGGGCTTCGACAGGTCCAGCTTTGCGAGCATGTAGGTGCACGTATGTGTTTTAACACATGTGATCTATGTTTCACCTGTGATTGACAGAAGCAGTAATGACCAGCATCAGTGTGTTATTGATGTTCTGTCACCCCTCTTGTTATTAATGTTATCCCGAGATGGCGCGGCAGGGTTACTAGAAACTTTATGTGTGTTCGTGTGTGTGTGTGTGTGTGTGTGTGTGTGTGTGTGTGTGTGTGTGTGTGAGAGAGAGAGAGAGAGAGAGAGAGAGAGAGAGAGAGAGAGAGAGAGAGAGTGCGTGAGTGCTCAGGGGCATATTTGTCCCTCATATTTATACTTAATAGGATTGGTGTGGGTGACACAAAATACGGGTTTGTGTATGTGTGTGTGCGTGCATGTGTGTATACGTGTGTGTGTATGCATGTGGATGTGGTTGAGTGGTAGGTGTGAGTGTAGTTGTTGACACAGTGGGGTAAAGGCTGTGATGGCTGAAGGCTCTGATGGGTAATTGAGAACAGCAGGTGTCGCCTCCCTCCTGAGCCACTTCAGGCTCTGACCAGTTCACCCTCCGATCTTCAAAGCTTCTCCAGCCCAGCTCTCCTCTTCCTCTCCTCTCTTTTTGTCCTCCTCTTTTCCCTTTGTCCCCCCTCCCCTGTCCTCCCCTCACCCCTTCCTCACCCAATGTCAGCTGAGATTTCTGGGGGAGGAAAAACAGCATGTATGGTGTTAATCAAAACCAGAGTATCACAGGGAACACGCTGGAGTGAGCTGCAGCATCAGGACTGAAGTGAAATATTTCACTTTCTGTAATTTTTTTTGGGACAGAAATTGATCGAGCAACAGAGAACTTTTAATATTTTAACCCTCTTATGGCTATAGTTCTCTTCAATTACCTTTTTGCCAATAAAATTACACAAAAATATACGATCAGTGAGTGCTTTTAGGGTTTTTTCCCCAAGATAGGTTAAACTCTCATTCGCCTGTCAGTTATTCCGTGTTACTGTGTGTGTTTTTGACTGAAGCTGTGACACACTGTTGAATTGAGCTGAATAAATATCACACTCGCAGCTAATCAATGTGGAAAAAACCCAGTTTTCTAGATTTAGGTAGTTTAGTTTTTTTTTAATCTCGTCGAAGAAATACTGGAAATAAAAACAAAGCTGTGCACCTCAAATCCTGCTGACATGATTTCTGAGTTAAGTGATTTTATTCTCACTGTATTTTGCCAGGCTGCAGTTTTAAATTGAAAATAAATGTTTTTTTTTTAATTTTTATTCTGGTCTGATTGAATGAAGGTTGATGAAGAATAAAAAAAAGAAGAGACAGAAAAGAAATGAAGGTTTAACCTGAAACACTGATTAAAATCTTTGTCACACTCGCACACACACGATCGTTTCAGTCCCAAAAATAACCTAACAGGCCTCTTCATGTATTATAAGCAATAAACTGAGGACATGTTGCCTTTGATACATTTTTCTTCTTCGAGGATGACTCACCGGCGCTGTGGATTCTCCCCATCGACTATTGCCAGAACAGGGGAATCTCTCACGCGAACGTAGATTTGTCTTCCTCTGTCTGCGAGCGTTTATGCTTTTTCTTTTTCCTTTTTCTCGCTCTTCCTGCCGATGGCCCCGCAGAAAGCCGAGCCGAGCGAGCGAGGGAGCGAGCGATGCTCTGCCTTGTCTGCGGGCCAGGGCTCCCCGGCTTTGGCTGCGTTACCCATGCTGAACACGTCACCACCCTCATAACCCCCC